>OZ012703.1:11277061-11475398 GCA_963942595.1 Cylloceria caligata | reverse complement strand
GTGGTTTTCACAGGCTTCTTTTGAAAGCAGTTTAATTCCATTGAGAGAGTTCTGCAGAGATCGGAATAAGTGCTATCACTTATTCCGATCCGAGCACCCTCTATGGGTGCTATGTCTGGACTATACGGTGGATGCATCAAAACTTCCCAACCGAGCTCTCGCAATTTTTGACGTCATCAAAGAAGTGTGTTTTCGGGCGTTCTCATGATGGAAGACAACACCTTTCCTATTAATCAATTCGGCCCGTTTTCTTTCAATTGCTTGGCGTAATCTCTCTAGTTGTTTATGCGCTCAAAGTAACGCTCGAAGTGTCACCTTTCCAACAAGCGTTTAGTAGTGTCGCTGCGATCTGTGTTTCCTGACTTATTTGCAATTGATGCCATCTATCGGAAAAACGCCACGAACTTTTTCCCACACCCAATAATTTCGAAATCCTTGATGCACGCTCTTGCAAATTATGTTATGAGGGCAAGAATGTATATAACACAAACGTATAATGTTCGAGATCTATTCACCGTAACAATATGATGGTGGAAAGAAAGACGAAAAAAAGGTAAAGGAAGAAAAATTAATAAAATTGTGCGACTATAAATTATACTTCATGGCAATTCAACGTAGACGCGTAAATATTTTTAAAGAACGGTGGCTGTACAAATATTTTCACCAGATTCTAACTACTAATTTAGAGAACAGCAAACTTCACTTATTTTTCTCGTACAGAACAATCCCAAGTACTAACAATATTTGTTCAAATTGAATCGCTTTCATGCTTTGGCTGTTGGCGTAGTGAAAGCAGCTCTCTCACCATCCGGGACCACTGTTACGAACCAGAAACCCTCTTGCGGTGCCTCTGGGTTAATGAGCGATCTCCCAGAGTACCTTAACCTCACATGCGGAGCTCTGTGAGGTTGAACGGTATAGTTCTCTATCCACTCGTCGGACCAAACATGAGGACTGACTTGACAAAGCAAATGAACCATGGATTGGGAGGAACCATAGGTTTCACCAAAGCAGATTCATTGGCTTGCACCAACGCGGACCCTTGGACTTCTACCGCGACAATGAGATAGAGCGCGTGTGAGATGGCACTGACGCAACAGATGGAGGGCCTCACTGCAAATAGGAATAACCGCACTGGGGCGGCGAAAAGACGGGCGAAAAAGCTCAGGCAGGCTAGGAGTGGAGCTTCGAAAGGGGCACACTCAACAGTCTCCCCGGGCACTTCCAGCGCAACAACCAAGAGGGTAAACCCGAGGGAGCTTCTGGAGAGGTCTCGGGGTGTTAAGCGTCGCAAGGGCATCAAGGATGCTCCCCCGGCAGGTGAGAGACTGTAAAGAGGTCAAGGGCTTCGAGCGGGGCCCTAATCTATGCGCAGCTCCCGGCGTTCACCCTGGCGGTAGTCAATGCTGACGCCGGACAACCCGGTGACCCTACGGATTCGCAGTGGTTGGCCGCTGTAGCGGCCGCGGCCTCTCAGGCGATCGATCGGAGTCGGCCGGGCGAGTTTGTATCCTACTTCGACGCTACGCGTTCATTGACCGGTGCGATGGTGGTGAAGGACGCGAATGCGGGGTCGAAGAATTGGCTCACAAGTCAGATCGCCGGACTCTGTCCGTGCAAATGTACCCGTCTGATCGCTAGGGGGTATGGAGCCCGCCCAGAAGCTTTACAGGGACACGGTATGGATACTGATTCTACCCAAGGATCCGATCGCGATTCTGATGAGGCTGAAGTGACAGATCCCCAATCTTAACGCGAGTCACAGTTTGGATATAGTTCATCCACATTAATTTGCATCACAGCAAAAGCGCTTTAGTTGTTTTACTTAAGTGTATATGACTGTTATGCAGACAGCGGTTTTTCTAATACAAGAACCATGGGTATTCCTAGGTGTCAATAGAGTACTTGGGGCAAGCGGTACGCTATACGCATGTCCTCCAATAAAAGCACAAAGAGCAACCCTAACGACAAGGCTAGATGGCACCCTAATGCCGGAACTTTGTACTGGTAACCTGAACTTCATTAGTCTTTGGTTCAGCAAGCAAGATAGAACAAAACGAGTGAATTGTTTGCTTCGGCCTAGAGTCATATGGGAAGTAGAACTCACCACCGCCCTCGGATGAGGAGCGTCATATTCAAAGAAATGAAACCTCCTGCCCCTGGTACGCATTACATACTCTTACCATGAGGTTTGGGGTAGCACAGATTCTAACGTGAGGGGGAACACGCTGCTAGAATATCTAGTTACAATTGATTTCGAGATAATGAATCGTGGAAATTAATCCACTTTTCGAATGATCAGCCAGAGGGCGGAGCTGGACCTTTAACCCTGTGCTCGAGGAGGCTTGTGGTCGAAGTAGTCGACTCGAGAGGCTCTAACGAATTCTCGCTATCAGACCACAAGCATATTGTCTTGAGGCTGCACTCGGCACGTGTGGGAACAATTTGGAAACAGAATCCCAGAAGACCTCCTGGGGCTCGTTTAGAGGCGAACTTGGGGAGTGCTTTGGAGGCTTCTTAACCAGATACGGAATGAAGGAGGTGATTGGAATTGCAGTGAAAATTCTCCTGTGGCTCCTCATCTGTTCGTACGACGACAGTTGCCCAATGAGTACTGTCGGGGCTAGCGAAACGGCTCTGCGGTTGAAAGACCATCTGCAAGGGCTTCCAACCAAGGCGCAGAAACTCAATAACAGGGCTAACGAAACTGGTATTTCTGGAGATGTCTATAGGGGGAGCTGTACAGAGAGGCTCAGAGGGAATACAAGACGGCCATTAAACTTTGGGGAAAGGAAAGCTGGGAATGTTTGTGCACCGCAATTGAATTAGCACCGGAGACATCTAAACTTCACAATATCCGGACAAGAGACCCAGATGCTAAGGTGAACATTATACAGCTAGAGTCAGGAGAGTGTCTCTTCTAAGGAAGAAAGCTTCAATTACTTGATGGATGTAAACTTGTCCGAATTCGAGATAACACAGAGCCATGGGGAGAGCGATCCTGATCCGCTGCCGCCTCACGCACAAGGATTTGAATAGAGGCGCCTCGAATAGTATGAGCAGAGAGGGTCGAATGGGTCATCAACACGTTCGACCCGTATAAACCATCATGAGCGAATAGGATATTTTCGGCGCTTCTTTGAGAGTAGCTGAGAAGTATCTTTGTACCCCTAATGAAAATTTGCGGAGCATGTTTTGCCATGGACGCCTTGCCGGCGGCGTGAAGAATTGCCAGGGTTTGCTTTATTTCCAAGGACGAAAGGAGGGGGAGAATAATTTATACCAAGGCTAAAGATTCCCGTTTGATCAGTCTAACATCTAAGAGACGAGATCATGCGTGATCCACGATGGGTAACTCGCGTATATGGCGGATAAGTCTGTAGAAACGGTACTGCACTGTGCGTTCAGACGCTTTGACGGACAGATTGAAGTTGTTGGACTACGCAGTCGGTACCTTTATCGATATGGAAGGAGCCTATAATGACAGTAGCTTTGAAGTTTGTGCAGGGAAGCAGCGAAGCATGGGGTTCTCGAAACGATGATATGGTAGATTCGGAACATGATATGCGTCCCCAATCTCGAAGTCACCCACGAGAGAGATTCACTGTCCAGGGATCGGTGAACCGTGGGTGCTCACAGAGAGGTGTGTTATCTCTACATTTCTGGCGCATAATGGTGGGCGGACTCCTGGAGCAGCTGAATGAAGAAGAGTTCTACACGCAGGCGTATGCGAATGACATCCACATACTGTTGCGGTGGCCCTTCGTCAGAACACTCAGGGAGGTCACACTGAGGGCGCTAAGTGTAGCTGATCAATGGTATCTCAGGACGGCATTGTCCATAAACCCTAACAAAATCGAAATTGAGATTTTCATTCAAAAGTACAAGCTGGATAAAGTACAGGGGTCCGTGCTGTTTGGTACTGAGCTCAGGCCCACCAAGTTAGTTAAACATCTAGGGTGTTATCTTAGCAGCAAGATAAGCTGGAAAGAGCACCGCGACAGACAATGTCTTTCTCACCGCCGAATTCAATAACGCTTTCGTTGGGGGTCCTGAAAATGTGTCTGTTTCTAACGGTTGCTTTGTTCTCCTTGGTTGTACCTGACTCGTTTGCGAAGTGTTTGTTTTTGTCGTAGCGGTATCCAGTTGCCCGCCTGACAGTTCCTCTGATTGCCAGATGTGCCCTTTCAGTTTACCTTATTTCCAGAAGTTTTTTTACAGTGGTTTTTTCTATTGTGGATCGGTCCGCGGTGCTACAGCAGATTGTTTGATTTTCTACACAAACTTCACCAGTGATTTTCCTTCTTTAATCGCATCGGATTAACCTTCTGTGTATATACCAGAGAGCTGAGGACTTTGTCTTTTTCACCAGTACCCTTACCAAGGTTTGCTCATTCCAGGATTAATGAAAGATTTCTTGGCCGTAGAAATCTTGGGATGAACTTGTACGATGAGCTTGCCGCTGGCGAGGAGATATTCGAGCAATTTAAGACGATTAACGGATTCTTCCGCGTCCTTGAAAATCATTCTGATACCTTTGCCCAAGGCAGGATAGGCTATACTGGCATCAATTCGCCCTTCTACGAAATAATTACAGTGGATGAATAGTTAAGTTCAATTCAGATCAGTTAAAGCATCAAGTAAAGTTAAGAAATGACATCTAGAAGAGCGAAGGTCACCCTCTCATTCTTACCTACTCGGTGGAGAGATAAAATACTTCTTCCATTTTACTACTTGCATCGAACCTGTCCTCACTCGAACGTCCTCGACACCCGAATGTTCGATGCTCGAATCAGCGATGTAAAACGACACCATTTCGCAAAATAAGCGAAGATTCAAAATAAAAGTATTTTTTTAAAAAAGTTTGTTATAGTTGCCATGGTTGTATTTTTAAGCTAGTTGATATTAAGTGATAAGCGGTCAATCGATGTAAATAACGGTGAGGCTATCGGCTTAGTCAATAATATACATTTCATTAATCATTGAAAATAATCAAGACAACATTTATTACCGTTTCCATAAACATCAGTTGTTTCATACATTTCCAACAACTGAATGTTTTGAATAATCTGAGGGTATAATAAAATCTGGTTACCTATATAATACTGCTATATAGTTTGTACAACAATACAAAAACAATTTTTAACTGTCTATCCTGATCGAAGTGAAATTTGAAATCGAAGGGAAATCTGCTCGACGGAAATACCTGACAATTCGATTGTCGGGAGGATGAGTAGCAAGCTATGTGGACAAGGTGAAGGGGGTGACTTTTTTGGTAAGCAACGCGAACAGGAGAACCGCTTCACTTGCCGTCTTGGTCGATGACGAAATTATAAATCGGGAATACCCTCGCACGGTTGAACGTTGTATAAAACAAACTTTTCGTCGTGATTTCCTTGTTCTTGTTCTTTACTTCGTGCTTCCGCTGATCTTCTTTTCGCGCTTCTTCTCGCGTATCTCCACAACTCGGCATCCTGATGGGTACAGCACAGAAAGCTGACGGCTTTTATGGATCAGATATCTTTCATCCACTATAGCATTCAAAGTTGGAAAAGAAAAGCGCTATTACAGCCGACGTTTGTTTTTAAAGCAAAGGTGCACGCAAACAAAACTGTGGGGATGAAAGATTCATTTTTTATTCAATCGCGACTTACATTGTGTCTCAGGACATACCTATAGGTTGGTCTGTTAAAATCGGATAATTTATGGATGCCAAAAATAGTTTAATTCACTGTTTTACTCACAGCATTTCAATCCAATTTCACCTTTATCTCGGAGAAAACGATTTTTTTTTTGGGCTAGCGAATATTTGTTGATAGCAGACGCATTTGCTGTCACTATATGAACTAAAGACTTGTTATCATAGCGAAATTTTTGTTACTGTAACAAACCCTTCTATCCGTTCTATCCAAGAGCAGCTTCTCATTGGTGACAATGTTCCATTGACATTGGCTTTAATATTATTCTAAAGTAGTAATTTAAATCAGTTGTGCACTAAGAGAAATGGTTAGTTGGCAAACTCATCTTATGACTCTAGATATAACCAATTATTTTGAACTAACCAATCAGGTACTTGTACCAACCAAGAAATTATTTGATCCAACGAATCACGTGGCTGAGTTCTAACAAAGTAGTTGTGGTAATCGATGAATTAAAAATTAACCAACCCGTCAATTGATTGACTTAACTAATTCATTTTGTCGACCTAAACAGTTATCAACTAATCAGCTCGTTGTGTTCCAGATAACAAGTTGAACCAACCGTACAGTTGGTTAACATAACTAATTAATTTTTTGATCCTAGAGAATTATAAACCATTTAGTTTGTCCTCGAAATCAATTATTTTTATCCGTGTATATAAATTTAGTATAAGGATCACGTCGGAAAGATATAATCGAATCCTCTCCCACGTTTGTATACGGCATCTATGAAAAGTCCGACCTTCGTACACGGATTATCGCTCGAACAACTTTAACCGAGGGCAAGTTCTCGAAAGCTCTGTCGGTGAGCCAACAGTATAGACGTAGCACAGTTTTCCACGAATAAAACTGAAGGATTCGAGAGAAGAATAAAACCGAGCGGTATTACCACTTGTGTTTTAAATCACAATGGAAACTTTGTTTCTTGAATATTTAATTTTACTGCAGATGTATATTCATAGCTACACCAAAATCTCTCAGGCCTTATATTCTCATATCCAACCGCGGTGACGTGATAGGAGAACATAAACATTTTCCATTGGCCATACCATCGCTTGGGCACCAGAGAAGGGGAACCAAGTCCACCGTTCTACGTACGTGGTTGGCCCTTCGAATAACTTGTTCCCAAATTATGTAAACTATGACATACTTCACTGTATATAGATGTCGGCGCGCATGATGAATTAGTTGGTTTGCGCATATTAACATCGTAGCGTGCCAGACATATTCTTTCTCCTTCTTTTCTTTATGTGTAAATGCATCACTTGCCCGTGGTAACGCATTTTTATTTTTGTCGTGTCATTTCACATCCTTGCCTCGTATCTCTGTTCTCTGGCGACGAGCGTGAAATTTCAAAACACTCTCGTTTGAGCGTGGGTGACTAACATACACAATGTATGGCAATTTACCTGGGAATGCTACACATTATACGCACGCGCTTGCCAAGAATTAGCGCACAACTGGGCGCACGCGTTCTACAGTCATCGCATTGCTACGGCACATATTTTCGTACTCGCGTGAGACTCTCGACCGGGAATTACTTGTTTGCCATCGGTACTATCCCCTCGCATCTTCTCTTCATCGTCTCGAATACATCATCCCTTACGTATATGTAGCATACCTTAGTCATCGTCTCACAACTTTACGACGACTCCTCACTCTCGCGTGAGAAAAGACATCGCTGCAGTTATGTATCGCGCGAAAGGAAACTGAGAGCGTTGTCATGTATTTCGAATAAAGCATGAATATTTAAATTATGTTATGTTATTTAAAAATTCAAGTCGGAATATTCAACTTTCTTTACACGAACGTAACGTTCACAGAATTTAATGAAAAATTGCATTTCCATAATCGTAGACTTGATGAAATACACAATAATTTTTCCGTATTATCTTAATGTTTAATTTCATTTAATGCACTTTATTAAGCGGGTAGGTGTCATTTGTAATAGTAACTCTGGGGACCGTAGAAAAACTTGAGGGTAACGAAAGATAAAATATTAAAGAATTTATAACAGCTAATGAGATAGGTGCTCGTCAATCTTCATTACTGAAGTGGCACACAACTAAATGAATACGGTATTTCCTTGTAAAATGTATACCAAGATAATACCGATCTGACAATTTTAAAAATGCTTGTTCCACCACCATTACGTTAAATACCTTAAAATGGATGTATAACATATATTTCCAATTTCTTAAGGGGACTAGGTTTTTTAATATTTTGATGTCAGAGTACTTAAAATATTCTAAAACGTCGAGAAGTCGTATTTAGAACAAACGTCCGCGTGTGTTTCTGATGAGGTTGGTAAATTGAAATGGCTATATCTCGAGAACGGGTGGATCGATCTTTCTGAAACGTTACACACGAGTCGCGTTGCAACTCCCGTTGGTTTCCTGCAATTTTCGATCAAATCTCTAACGGGTGTTTCATTTTATGTTTGAATTTTTGGACAAATGAGTGCGATCTCTCGAACTTTCGTAAATTTTTAGCTATCGAGCGAAAACTTTTTACAAAAATGGGCTAGGAAACAAGGTTGTTCGATATTGAGTTTGATAAGAATCGATTAAAGCGTTCAGATTTTATTGAATTGTTAGTTTTAAAAAAAATTTTCGAAGCGACCTATTTTTGTTGTAACTTTTGTAAATGTTCACCTATCGAATCGAAACTTGGCACACAAATTGGCTAGGAAACAAGAATACTTGGTCTTGAATTTGGTGAAAATCGATCGGAGGGTTTAAATTTTATGAAATACGCATTTTTAGTTAATTTTTAATTCTGTTGAAAATTTTGAAACCACTTTCTATATGAGGAAGCTAGAGTTGAGATAACCATTATCCGTAGAGGAGAATCTGTGGGTCAGCGGTAATCACTTGGAAGCAATGTGTAAATATCAAATTTTACTTTTCTTCAGCATTCTCTGACTAATCTCTGTTTCTTTTTTTAAATTCCATTCTCATTAGAACTTATAAGAAAATCAATTTCTTTTTTATTTCGAATCCCCCTAGTCCTCCTGATGAACTCTAAAATCATAAGAGACACAAATATATTTATATCATATCAATATAAAAAATGTACGATAGCGTTGATATAAAATACTAAAACGTTAAATATTTTTATTTATGTTTCAGTGCGTATTGTACCTGTGGGCATTGAAACTGTGCCATCCGACCACACTCTTCCTCCTCAGAGGTAACCACGAATGCCGACATCTCACTGAATACTTCACATTTAAGCAAGAATGTAAGTATTTATAAATATTACGACCGAAACATTTTTAATATTCGTGCCATAGACATTCTCATGACGATAGTAAAGAATAAGCGAGTGTTGCCCCATATGTAGAACTCAACATCCCGCAGAGTCAGATGACTCGGTTGAGCTTTTGACCCGATTTTGCATCACTTCATCTCTATAAGCATACAATGGTACCTATATAGGTACCCGCGATACATCGACTCTGGCATTCGCTTTGCAGCTCCAGTACTGGTAGTAGACCCGCAGCAGCAATAACGCGGTAAAGGCGCGACTTGCCTCGTCAGCTAAATTTAGCTTAAGTCTCTCACTCGGGCTTCCACCAATTCCCCGATGCATTCATCGACGAGTGGGCTATTCTTTGGTTGCCCATTTTTCTCCTCGCTCCAATTACACGCATTTTCAAAGCTTCGAATTGACTTCCATTTACTTAGCACCTTTCTCAATATTTACGAATTACACTTGAAAAATCTTACTTATTAAATAAATTAAAAAAAAATGTCTACGATTTAGTATGTGTAAACGCGAAATTGGATTGGTTCTTTTGACTTTTGAATTATTCACTGATCCTTTAAGAGGTTTCATTCTATGGCGGCACTTATAATTCTTCTCTTTCATACATTTACAACTGAAATTGTAATGCGCATATGATTCCATTATAAACACTCTGAACAATCACAAGAGACTATTACGATTGCGAAACATCAATGTTTTTAACTTTCATACTTTTACGTTGGTTAAGTTAGGTAAAAATCATAAAAATTATATTGTTATGCACAGATAGCGAATGTATCGAATATTAAGCTGCGTAATCTTTTGATTCAGTTGTTTTTCGGTGACTCGCGTTCCGCGTTAATAAATTTTCCGTATATAATTAGTTGGCCGATACCCTCGAAGAATCCCCAAAGTTCTCATAGCATCACTGCAGTTATCGTAGCAGCGATTTTTCATCGGTCGGTGCGGTTGGATGTCGAGGTATGCGGGGGTCGAGAGGCGATAGGACCGCAACGCGAAACCCTCCAACGAGACCTGGACTCGAGCCAGGCCAGCACGTGTGCGGGACTCGTCGCTCGTAACGTGCAGCACAGCACCGGCGGGTAGTCACACGGTTTCAAAACCCACCGAAAGCTTCATGAGCCGCCAGAAATTAATGTTACCGGAACCGTGCCCGTGGTCTTTAGGTTAAAAGAAAAAATAATAAATCCCTAAATTGTACGCGCTCTCATTAACGTAACGACGTGACGACACGTGGTTTCCTATTTATTTCTGAGCCTCGATTTATTAATAAATTCGAGAAGATGGGCTTGGGACAGCGACAAACTACACGATAACGCGACCGCGGAACAAGTCAGGAGTTAAAGAGAGTGGAGCGTTACATCGACTATTAGATATATAAGTTCAAATCTCGATCTACATACAATAAGATTAACCACTTGACCCGTTACCAATGTTTTCTTTGCGAAATGTTTATGAGAAACAGTTCATTTTATAGTTTAATTGTATTATTCGGATATGTAGCGATTAGATTGCACCGATAGCAATGTTTTGTGGCGGTGTGAATTATAAAGGTTTTAAGCCCCCTTTAATATTTTATAACGCCCATTAATCTGGGGTTCGAGAAGAGTCAAATAGAATATTTTTTAATTATAATATATTTGTTCGAGAATTTTGTATGGCTCGAGCGATACGCGCCCCCCTAAGAGATCCTCCAGGCCCTAATTATTTTAAGTCTTCTTAATGAGCTTTCTTCAAAGCCTGGATTATCTCAAGTTTATTCTATTGAAGTTATATCTGTCGCTATATAATGAAAACATCTTGCCTTCGCAACCGCCACCGCGGTGTCAAGAATCGAGATATATAGAGTATTCCATATCAAGTGTCGAAAGTGTATAGAACGTTTCACGTAAAGTAACATTTTCCGAATTTCGAATTTTTATTTTTAATTTTCGGACGAGAGGTGCCAAGTTGACTATTAAATCGAGGGACCAGCGATGTCAAGTCGGTCATGGAATCGTAGGGTAAGCGGTATCCCTGTTATTGCCATATCCTCTCCATTGGTTAATAATAGGGACAGAGGGGTCATTGACAAGGACAGGGAGATGAGTCAATGATAGGGATAGGGGGATCAACGATATGAAGTTCTGGACAAGGCGTGTTTGGATCATAAGGATACGTACCGCACAAACCAAACGAAACGTTAATTTTCAAAATATATGAAAATTTTTTAACAATTCATATGTATTTGAAAAGATTAGCAAATTCATTTAATAAGACAATAAAGAAAGTGCGTTTGTTTGGTCATATTCTGGAAAGTAAGCATGAAATGAAATGTCCCCAGCTGTATCTTAATATACTTCAAGCTTAATGAACGAAGTCTTCTTTAATCCACAAGTTTACGGAAAAAACGACCTCTCGAAGACGTCAGACGGTGCAGGCTTCGCGCGCTAAGGACGCTTGTATCGAGGAATTCGATTTATTTAACCGCTATCATTCAAGAGATTACTCGATTTGATTCCTGTTAAGTAATTTCACTCGAGTTAATTTCACTTTTCTTAAGAAACTGTCTCCTGGAACTGTAGATAATGACTCTATGCGTTATATCGGTGCATCACAATCGTTGCAATTTGTATACATTGAATAATTTTTTTAATTGTTATCGTCACAAAGGTTTGACAGATATTTGTCAATTCAATGTTAGAGGAACGTTGAATAGATTCTGAAATGTACTATTCATAGCGACACGAGTCAAGAATCTAAGGATTGATGAAGATAGATGAATTGGTAGGGTTAAAAGAGGACAGAGGAAGCTAGGGAGAAGTTTAGCAATACTTGAGGATGCTGGGACGACAAGACTGGCGTGGTAGGCCGAAGCATCGACTCACCACCCAGCTTCTCTTTATCTTAGCTACCGGCACAACCCGATTCTAATCCCGTTGGTACATCAGTCAATCGAGCCTGAGCGGCGCCACTTTATTGAAGACAAATCCCTCTCAAACGTCACTCTGTCTTGGCTCTCAAGTAGATTGTACACCCTAACAAATTTGAACATCGACTTCTGTTTCACTCTTCTCGATTTTTTTTATCTCTTTCTTCACCCTTCACGCACTACTAGCTTTTCAATTTTCTAGAGGAACCCAATGCTGGAGCTGAGGATAAAGCACTATACCCTCGGTAAAAGTACTTAAAGTACACGTTGTAGCACATGTTAGATACACATTAAATTCTCGTTAAGCAAGATTCGTGAAGAATATACAATATAATATCTATCCATACTCTACAGAGGTAGGGTGTCATATTAACATTAATATTAATATTTAGTATAACACAAAGGTGAAGAAAAAGATACTGCTGCTGCCATGTCGATGCATCAACGTAGGGAATAATGGAAAAGTTGAGGCACCGAGCGGAATGATTAACTGTGCTCCGGATAATTTCATCGTTGTGCCAACCAACTAAGTAGTCAGACGATTCAGTCATTTTTTGTCCGAAGCAACAGGTTGGTTGGTACAATTAAATAAATCGTTGTGGCAGCTGAAAATTTTTCTCAGTGGACAGCAAAAACGGCTTAATTGAGATCGGTAAATAAATAGTTAATACGTCCTAGGTTATTATATTACAATAAGAGGACTTCGTTCCAAACTTGCTCCACACGCCAACTCCAACGGTTTCGCCGCTTATTTCTGTGAACATCATTGCTACTGAATTTTCTCCTTCCAGAGATTCTTGGATTGGATCACGACTTGTTGCACGTATTTTATTTTCATTCATAATTAATACATCATTTTCACAATTAATTTGTCATTTTACATGTTGTCAAGCAATCAATTTTCTATTAAAATGTGGTCATGACAACACGAAAATAGAATAATTGTCCATCGGTATTAAGCTTAGCAATTGAGTGCTTAAGGTAGGATAGAGGCAGTTGGCTAAACCAAGAAATTAGTTGGGTCTGGTAAGCAGGTAACGGAGCGATCAGTAAATATTTTGTTGTGGTTAAACCGAACCAACAACCAACTATTTAGTTGCGCTAACCGATTCTGCGGGTAGTGGATAGGAGAACCAACTGATTAAGTTTGCTCAACCAATTAGATTGCCGGCATAAGTAATAACTTACCTGAGGAATATAATAAAACCATTCCATTAGTCGTCTTGACTAAACTGTTTTTACGTACGACAGTAATCTCTGCCTTTCTCTTATCCAGTTTCATTGAATTTTACGCAACGATAGACTTATTCCGTTTCTCGCATTCTTCTCTTTCAGGCAAAATAAAATACTCGGAGAGGGTGTACGATGCGTGTATGGACGCCTTTGACTGCTTACCACTGGCGGCCCTCATGAATCAACAGTTTCTCTGTGTGCACGGTGGCCTCTCGCCGGAGATTCATCATTTAGAAGATATACGCAAAGTAAGTAGAAATATCGATCACTTCGTTTTAGTGTCTCACCGTAAGAAAAATTTAACATATACATATAAATAGAGCAACAAGCGTATATATCAAATTGAGTCGAGCGAATATCTTGTATCGATCCAATTTCGCATCAGACACAATACCGCAGGTGCACCTGACCGGAGATACAGCGAATATAAACCTGAACGCAGCAGCTTCAATACCAGTATCAAGGGACAGAAAACGATACAGAATCGTCATTGTCGTAACCGATCCTCGTAAATACTTTGATAATGAATTTCACGACATTTTATAAAATTCAACGACTATGAAGACGACGCCAACTCTAAATTACGTTTACGAAATCCATCGAAAGAGTAATACAAATAATAATTCAATGTCACTTTAAATTCACATTGAACAGAGGAGCTTGTATACTGTAGAGGAAATAAAAAATGTATAGTTATATAATTATATTATTAGGCGATAGGTTTGTGCTACGTTCATTCGGATATGTACTTGATGGATAAGGAAAACACAAGAGTGAAAGGAGGATTTTCCGTACACCTCGGGACTACAAAGTCTTTTGATACTCGGGTCATTGTGGTTTGCTGCGGGTCCAAATAGGGAGACCGAGAGCGAGAGATATATCTTTTTCCGATTGGCTGATTTGTCTATTCACCGTGTGTGTCTGAGTGAGTATCATGGAAAAGCTCATACGAAGTCACAGAGCCGGAAGAAAACCAGGCAACCAGACGTGCTGCCACCTGCTCTATCGATCGTACCACCTACATTACCTGCACACACGTACTCCTGTCCACACGTTGCCTACATTTATAGACATGTACACATCTACGTGCTTCCTAAACGTTCTCTAAAATGTAGATCCCTTGGGTAATTATATAGAAACTACTACAAACATATGAGTGATCAACTGTGACGAAATATGTCGCGTCCCAAAGGTCGAAAATATGAAGATATTTACGGTTCAAATTTTTTAAGATTAGATTATAATTAACGTTTGATTGCTAATTTATCACTGTTGGAAGAACGCGGATCAATAAATATTAATCAATTGTCATCTCAGTCATATTGATTACATCGGACTCTCATTAGTTTTAAGAATTGTTATCGTTGTTATTAATACCGAACCGCGTATGTAGTACAGTGCGCATATACTAAAATGTTACCAAGGATGATGCCAAATTGTTTTCAAAAATTCTAGCAACGTACTTAAGGAGAAACGTAACATCCATGCTTACATATACGTGCTGCTTCTCTTTCACTCCGCTGTAAGCGCCGTACTAGTTCTATCTCTTTAGTACTCATGGAAGTTTCGGCTCCCCTTAATAACCGCCGAAGATCGTATGATTTTATTAGATGTGAATATTTGGTATATCATTGGTTAGTCACCAGTGACTGGCAATCGGCCCATTGAATCGAATTGTACAGAGACTCTTGAAGGATTCCAAAATAACGGGTTCTATCGTCTCCATATGCACCTAATAACTACAAAGTTTGTCTCAGAGTTTGGAGCTTGGAGTTTCGCTAACATCGAGCTTACTTTCTGCCAATATAAGCTAAACTATAAGCCTTCGTCTTCCAATTCGAAAAGCATGAATACTATATATAGCTAGCATTATCTACACTGTATCGAAGAAAGTAAAGGTCTCACTCATCTTTCTCTTCAGTTATCCCTGTATCCACCTTTCTGGTATGAAGAAACTCGGTACGTGTACCATGAGCTTTAAAGCTTTTCCTTTTCCAAGAATCCGTGCCTGCGCACCTTCCAACTCTCGGGCAAATCCTCTATCGCTCTCTGTTTCTCTCTCGCTCTTACTACCATCTACCGCACCCAGTACTTTCGCAAAGTAGTACTATCAGCACCAGAAATACTCTTGCACCTGCCACTATGCAGGTTGGTACTTATACTTGCACTCTTTCTTCTTTTATTTCCATTTGTTCCTGGTTCTTTCTCCCTCTGCTTCAATGTTTCTCCTGTCCGCACCTCCATTCTTACTCCTCTTGTAGTCCCGGTTGCCAACACTTGTCGGTTCTTTACGTCACTCCGCAAGACTTTTAGACGATGAAAAAGCTCCTCAAGTTCGACCAGGTTTTTCGTTTACTCTATAAAACCTAGTGAACTACGCAGTACCACGTTGATTGCCAAGACAAAACGTTTCCTAGCTATAGAGACTAGAAGAGAGACTCGAGAGTTTCGTTGAGAGGTGCGCTACGCGAGAGCAAAAACTTGTATACCAACCCAATGCAATCTAGATACAATATACATGAGCGGCAAGACCGCACGTCAAGAGGAGTCAGAATATAAAGAGAAGGATCGGAGCAGGCTGGACGCAGGAAGCTGGCGAAGGAGCTCGAGGCAAAGAAGAGAAGATGAAGCTACGGTGCCTAGCATCATCCGAAGGACTTGTTCCGGCAGCTCGCACTCGGCCATGTATTATTCCGTGCGTTTACGTAAGGGTGCAGGTTTTTTGCCAGGTCGCCAGAGCGATATGAATACCAAATGCGCGAATAGCCCAGCGGTATAGGGCTCAACATGGTTATACCTCGGAAGGCAGCGTACTCCATTCTTTCTCTCTCTCTCTCCACGCTGTTTCTACATATCGTTCGGTCATCTCCAGGCACCACCGTATCCTTATCAAATATATCAAATATTTTCGTCTCAGGCTCTTCATTGCTGATTCGTCCTACATCTGTTCTATCTCACCTGCCAGTTTGTATTATGAAACTCGTCTTCACAATAACGACGACGGTAGACATGTAGACCCACATTTTATCTTGTTCTTCGTTCCATCTCTTCTCATTTCGTGAGAGGTTTTCTCCGTGCTAGACTGACATTGGGACAAAGTCGGTTAGTCGACCTCGAGCCAACGTCGAAAACCGACACAGTTCCAGTTCTGGGCACGGACGTTCCGCTGTAGATTGTATATATTATTGCTTTACTTTTACTTTAGTGGTAGTTATTGGTTTACTATAAACCAGGAATTTGAGTCTTCAGGGGTTTTTAGTCACATGAAAGAACCTAAATTGATTTTCTAACGTCTTATTTATACTTTAGACTCCGTTGAAGATCTGTACTGGCACTGATGTTTCGAATACCTTACTTGGAATCATTGGAATGATTCACGACTATTCGTCACTTGTCGCAACGATTCCAACGATTCATGACTGCTTTTTGTTATTAGAGTTTGGAAACGTTTTTCTTGCTGTGACTACACAAAAGAAAGTATACGCGCTGGTCAATAATGACACTAGCAGTGCCTAAGAACCTATACGGTTGACTATTTTAAATATCTCAGACAAGACCCAGTATTGGTACAATGTCGGCCAGTGTCGGTACATGATTGTAAGTTCGGTCGTTTTTTTCAACTGTCTATCTTAGCCCAAACTCTTGAGCAAAGCCCATCAGCTTCAAGGACGATGAATACTTTTTCAACAATATGTACCCAGCCTCAAACTGATGTTTTAAAACTTGCAAAACATTCCAACTGGTGAATCAATGCTTTCCAATTAATCCGCCCGAATTTGCCACTTACGAACGGCACAAATGCAGCTTATTATTGTCTCGGAATTTCTCGATTGCTCTTCGCATATGTTCCATCAACGATCACCGTAACACATGCTTCAATCGATCGTCATATATAGCTCCTGTATGCGAGAGAATCTCCTTGTATATGTGTATCTGTCAGATGGTAGCAAGCCGTGCCTCGTAATTACGATATGGCGCCAGGATTTCATGAGAGCTCCAATTTACATTTCGTCCGGCCGTCTGCTAACCTCCCTTGACTGCTGCACGGTATCTCTTGTCTCTAGTCTCCAGTAACGAACAACGAGCGGGTGGGTGGTGTTAATCCATGCTTGAGACCGGGGCAAGAATGTTCAAGGTAGTACGCCTAATACCCACGAATCTCTCGTCGAGTCGACATACACGAGTAGACTCCTGGGACGAATACACCGTAATGAGAAGGGTGCGAGAAAACGAATGGATGGAGACAGGACAGATGAAAATACGAGCATATGTCAGAGAATTACTCTAGACGCGTGGCCTTCGAATCATCAGCAAAGTTATCTGACACCAGTCTTGTCTGAGTTGCAGAGATACGGAAGCTGGAGAGTTTCGGTTGTTTAATTCTCTGCAGTCTGTTCTCTTCGAATATGTATACGTAACTTTGATATGCGGTGCGTGCTATGGAGAGGATCGGTAATTTGTCGACATTGAATATGGTGATTACAGTCAACGTCACATTTCTAAGTTCTCACCCGTTCTCACATTTTTACCAGTGGCCATGGCTACCGATTTCCACAATTTAACTTCCTCTACAATAATGTCCCCCCCCCCCTTCCCCCCACTCGAGAGTCTATAACTTGCATCGCGTCTGCGCAAGGAACTGGGCATGCGCGATACTTTAATACAGGCTACCAGTGGCTTGGAGTAGGGATTAAAGAGGGAGTAAAAGTGTTAGAACGCGTCCGGTCTCCATGAGTTTAAAATGTGAGGGCGTCGACTGTAATTGAAAAACTTTTAAATGGTTACTAGCACTCACTGCTTATTGGCCACTGTCGCTAAAGCGCATCCTCCTTTTACCAATTACTTTTTACTTGTAACCGTCCACAACACAAAATTGCAATTATGCTCTGATTATTTTTCGTGTTTAGTCTGTTCTCTTGAGATCCGATATCCGCCCAAAACGTCAAAAAGGTATTGACAAAATTTCGCGTACAAATTCTGTTCATTATGAATTATCTATTTTAACGTACAATCTTAAGATTATATATGATCCTAGAAAAAAACGATCGTTAGATATTTTTTAACAAATACACTTCCATGACTCGTAACGAATTAAAACAAAATGAATTACATTTTTTTTACCGTTTAAACCATAGTCGAACGATTGAAGACCCTCATTACTGTCGTGAGATGTTTAGAATGCTGGAACGTTAAATCTCTCATAGTCTTTGATAAAAAATATGTGCATTCCAATGTTTGTACAATATATTTTTTTAATTTTGTAAAAAGCTGTTTTCTAATTTTTAACGATTTATCCATATTCAGTACAAAATCTGTTAAATAATTATTTAATTACTTTAGTTCATAAGATCTGACACTGCTATTCCTGTATACAAAAGTTATCAAAATCACCAATCGATCTTCTAGATATTCGGACCATTTTGACCATGAGGAAACCTCAATTGATCAACGTACTTTCTCACAGAAGTGGCTGTGTCGCTGTAAATTTATTGCTAAATTTATAAAGAAATAAACAGCCGCTATCTCCTTCTCTAACGTAAACTCAGGTACCAATAATCGTAATACAAGTGTAAAATGTCTTCTGCTAGTCTTGAATCCATGTGTACTTACCAAGTGAAACATTCCATTAAAGAAATGAGGTGAATGTGCCACGTTGAATTTAGTTTTACCGCGTAGAGCAGACATCCGTTCCCGTATTCTTCGCTCGGTTTTCTTCCCTTGATCTTAATGTTCCTTTTAGTTCATGAGACTTGTCATCTAGAATAGTCGCGGGACCCAATTTTTCAAGCTGTCCAAACTTAGGACAGACACAGAAGTCGGCAGTTACAAGTTTCGTCTCAGCTACCTCCGATTCTGAGCTGCACCTTACACTGAGAAGGAGTTAGTTGACAGACCAATTTAATAATGTTGCTGTAGGTTTAGCTAATAATTTAAACTGGATAACCAATCAGCTAGTCGTGCTTTAGGTATAAGAAGAAAGTTAGTTGGACTAACCAATTAGCTGGTTGAATAGTGTTGTTTTAGAGTTCACCGTTGATGATTAAAAACTTGTTGTTTAATGAATTGGCTATGGTTCAGGAATCAGAGATATGGAATCGGTCGGTTGTGCACTAGATATAACTAAATAGTTAGTTATGCTTTCATCCGGTAACCTGCGCATACACAAAGCAACTGTCAATAGTTCGACAACTGCACGTGATAGTTAAATGTGGAATCGGTAACCGTAGCAACATTTGAAAATGTGAGAATGATCAAAACATGAAGACTACAATAACTAGAGTACCCTGCTTAGAAAATCCCATTGCAAATGATTGAACCTCGTTAAATTCACAAAAATCCCATTGAAAATTAATCGGTTCCAATCGGCTTCATCGTCCGTTTAATTGATTTCAGTGCGATTTTCTAAGTAGGGTAACTAAAGTAACTAGAATAACTAGAGTAACTAGAGTATTCCAGTCTCCATGGGTAGAAAATTAGAAACTTAAATTAAGAAGACATTGACTGTAAGAGAATGTGTTTATGTTGAGGTTGCAGTCATGCGTATACTAAGTTATAATCTCATTCATTGAGTGACAGTATACCAAAAATTTTATTAACTTTTCAACCAATACGAAAAATGTTAACGGATCTTAAAAATATTATTTCCGAAAGAATTTAAATCAGATTGATCTAATATTAAGAAAATGTATCTGCGTAGAGTCTATCGATAAAATTGTACATTGAGGCTATTTTTTTAGCAATAATCAATTAAAAATTTAATACCAAATAGAGAAATAAAAAATATGACATTATGTACAACATAAAATGTAGCCTTCTCTTAACAAAACTAATTCCGTTTCAGAACCCGATTAGTTATCAATCATTTATTTCGATTATTCTGTAAACCAAAGATTTTTTTTTTTTCGTGTACTTAATTTTTCTTGGACAACTCAAAAGAGAATTAACAATGTTTCTGAGATTAATAAACTCAAAGTCAAAGTAATTACTACCATCGGTAAGTCTCATCTCCGACTGAATTAAAAATAAAATGTAGAATATCATACTAAATTCACGAAAATGAGACACAGAATGTGAAATGCACGGCAGTGAAGTTTAATGCGAGAATAACGATTCGACGGAGAAGCCTGTCGTTCTCGTGTTCGTCGACCCAGCGGCCACGCTTTCGCAACGTGTCGCCGTATCGTAAACCCAGTTACGCGCCAGTTGTTTAATTATCCGCGTTACTCTAAGCGAAGGGCCCTGTAGTATAGCACCAAGTGAAACGCCTATTACACTTGCCGAAGAGCGAGAGAGGAGAAAATATACGAAAGGTTTTGGATAGTCTTTTCTGTTCTTCAAAACGGCCACAGCAATAGCTTTAGTACCCGTAGTCTATGGTTACAACTGCGAGTACTGGATTTTACTATACACCGCACATTTTTACGAGACTCCTTTCGCGTTAAAACAGGGTGACCACACCACCATGACATCTAAAAAATATAGAAAAGTCAGGGGATTTTTGTAGGCCTGGAATAGTTAGGAAAATGTTATGAATTTTATATTTTTTTTTAGAAAGTTACGGCATATTTCAAACCAGTTACTATAATTTTTTTCATTGATATACGTTCAACAAATTTTTTAATAAATTATATCTGATACACGCGGTAAAGAAAGAGATGAGCAGAACCATTCGTTTATCATCGGTTTTCACAAAACGCAACGGTTCCAGATCGTCCGCAAGAATTTTAATCAACAACCGGAATGAGGAACCATGCGGCCCACTGAAAAATTCCGTATTTTCATCGCAAAGTATTTTTTTTTTTCCCAAGTTGCAAAGTAGAGAACCTTGTACTTTGATTTCAAACTTTTTTGGTCCGTCGTCCACATTGGCTCCTCTATAAGGAAGACCGTTAATCAATGTTGACTTTCGCACAGAGAAAGATCGTTAATTAATGTTGGCTTCCTCACAGAGGAAGTTTTGTGGACGACGGTTCAAAAGAATGAAAAAGCACATTGCACGGTTGTACTTTGCAACTTTTTAAAGCACTATTTCATAAACTTCATTCCGAAGTTTTAGATAATTATCAAATTAAAAACTCAAAATCCTATAAAAATCTGTTTGTTCGTATATATTTTGACAAACGTTGCAATCGATAAAGAACTTTTACTGTTTCACTCGTGTGGTAATCTTAATTCAATTGGGCGAATCATTTTTAGTTTAGAGGTTCTTTATTCTTGCAAATACGAGCGATATTGAAATAAAAAATTCAATTTGCCATAATGTTCCGAGCCGTTTATTGATTTTGGCCCAATATTGTACCAACCATCCTCGAGCGTCATGCGACGTGCGTGCATAAATTTTTAGATCGTTGCTTTCAAATTTTCGAAAGCTAGAACGGTCACAAATGAAAATAATTCAAGTCCCATAACATATGAACCACTTAACCGATGATAACGAAACATAGTGACAAAACATCGCTGATGTTTAGTAGTTCGTGTATGTAGAAAATGTTTAATCGTCAGCTCAATTATTGCGGTAACACAAATTTTTCGAAAAATAGAAAAAAATTCTTGTAATAAATATAACAAAATTAGTATTAGCATTTAATTAACCGAAAACGACAATACTCAAAGACGGATTACTGCTTTCCTTGTCTACTATATTTCAGCCGGATTGCTATAGTCATTCTTGAGATATGAATGTTTTTATTCAGGAGGTCCAGCACCTACATAAACACAAATAGACGTCCGGACATTTTTTCTAAACCATTATTTCTGTACTGTAATAAATTATATTTTAAAATTTTATTTATTATTATAGATAGATATTTTGATTTTATTCGATTGATTATTATTATGATTATTTAAATTCATCGATTCTTCTTTTCATCTGGGACTCAGGAGTAGAATATAAAAGTAAATATCTCGTAAATCTGAACTGGCAATAATACACTTGTATTTTACGAATTCCAATACCAACACATTGACGTTTGTAATTCTCGAATCAAGATAATTATATTCACATAAGTGTTCAATGTCGCGGCATCCTTTAGTATGCCGATTACAACGAATTATACAATACATAGATATCGATATATGGACGACATGAGAAATAAAATATGCAGTTTATACAGTCGCTGTTTCTGGGTAGCACCCGGACAAATTAAATGTCGATAGTTAGATTATTCAAACGCCCCATAGGCCGAAATGTTAATGAAAATCAATATCCGCACGAGTAATGACGCATATTCGCCACTATCCATGATTAATAAGAAAATACGCAAATATTCAATATAAATCTATGCCAATAATATCTATCGCTCACCGCGGGAAGTGACATACACGAAATATACAATTATTATATACAATACACAAAAACGTAGAGACTTATCTTATTCGTAATCTTTTGTTGATGTTGGTCGAGTTCTCTTTGATACAACGGTGTAGGCGGAGAACGGGGTGTAATCGAACAGAGTCCTTTTCGCTGTGACGACTACCCGCTAACGGTACTTGTATGGCCAAGAAGGCTCTGGCGGCCAATGTATAGCTGTTGGCCTGTTGAATATCTCCAACGGGACGGTGATTGACGTTCACCTCCAAGATATTCGAATTCTCTCTGAGTTTGACGAATTGGGATAGCGATGCTTCTTCTTCAAATAGTGGCATTAAATCCAATATTCATTTATTAAACACTTCCGCCTCTTATTGTTTAATTTAACTTCGTCGTTCTGGGAATTTATCTTTTCGTGTGAGGCTGGAGTCACTAAGTGGAAACGTCGATTCTCGAAGGATGAATTTTTGATTGAGCGGAGCCGAGTATTTTTGTTAATTAGTTATTGGTTGAGTAGAACTGAATGTGGTTGTTGAATGACTAATTTTGGTGTTAAACACTCCATTAACGATTTCTTAGTGTTCACAGTATTCAAATCACAAATATCGTATTATCGAAGATTTGACTTCTTGGTGCACAGGTGCGATACAAATTTAACACACAAAAAATGGAACAATGGTTGGTGCATTCAAATATATTAGATTTATATAACGATTCTATTCGCGATCGGATTGTAGCAACGATTCGATCGAGGTTCCTTGCCCGACGACACAAGCTTATCAATCGACGACCAGTCAGTTAAAAAATCTTGGTAACAATGCCTTGCAAGGCAGTTCCTCGCTTCGCATACTATAATATTTTTCTTCATATCGCAATTGTACGCTTATAACGCTACCACTTCCCAAGCTTATTCCATCGGTTTTATTTGAACGTCGTACGGTAAACGCACGGGGTTTACACGAGTACCGGCAGGACGGAAGATAGTGACTCGATTCGAGTTATACATTGAGCTAGCTACCATGTAGCTGACACGCTACAGTACGTTCCTCAAAATGTTCTTTTCTTATAAAAACAAGCTTCCTCAATAAGTAAACAAAGTAAACACTGCAACCAAACAATTGAAAACGTCGTGACTGCACGGATCAATCTAACCTACAATTTTTATCGAAATTAAGTTTCTGTGATAAAACAACCAATATAATAAATTAATGATAATTCCTTATCGGCGGTGGACGGTACCATATGGCCACAAAGGAATCATCGTTAATCAAGTCGGTCACTACTCTATGAAACAATAGTATATTATGCTTTTGTGACAAAATAAGCATGATTGTATTCTTTCGATTCTCCTGAAAAAAAAAATGGTCTACTTTGGTTAGGAAAAACTATGAAACTTTTATTCTAGCAAACGTCCGGACATTTTTCCTAAACCGTTATTTCTGGACGTTCCTCAAAATGTTCTTTTCTTATAAAAACAAGCTTTCTCAATAAGAAAACAAAGTAAACACTGCAACTAAACAATCGAAAACGTCGTGACTGCACGGATCAATCTAACCTACAATTTTTATCGAAATTAAGTTTCTGTGATAAAACAACCAATGTAATAAATTAATGATAATTCCTTATCGGCGGTGGACGGTACGATACGACCACAAAGGAATCATCGTTAATCAAGTCGGTCACTACTCTCTGAAACAATAGTATATTATGTTTTTGTGACAAAATAAGCATGACTGTATTCATTCAATTCTCCTGAAAAAAAAATGTTCTACTTTTATTAGAGAAAACTATGAAACATTCATCAGGAAAAACGTGGAAAAGTCCCTACAGAATACGCTCATACACATACAAATATTGTATAATAGGACAAGATCAGCTGAATCACAGGACCATAAACATTTTTGAACCATATGTTGCGGGTCAATTACCTATTACATTTGATCTCAGCGTAATCCGAATATTAAGTAGCTAATGTTAGAAGTATCGTAGATCTTGGGACGCCCATAACCTAGTCTCTCAGATTCAACGTGGAACAAATAAAATTCAATTTATTTTGGTACCATGTAATGTGTGTCGTCCCTATTATATATTTCTTCGCTAATGGTAATGGGACTCTGATTCGTTATTCATTATTTTGCTACTCGATCATGTTCCTTGTTTTCATTATCCATTATTTCATTAATGAGTAGTATAACCAGATCCATTATGCGTTACTTCAGTAATGGATAATGGATTTTACATGATTAATATATTATTTTGGTACCGAGTAATCCATTACGCGCATATTATTATTTCTACAACTCTGGTTAACCGTTTAGTTTATGAGATATCCTAAGTTAAATATAAATGTGGTAACGCTTAAGTAGCACACGCATTTGTCGCACGAAAATCACTTGCTAACCGTGCACCACCTCGCCTCTCTCCACCGTTATTGTATGGAGGTTTGAAAATTCAATGAGCAATACCTTTCCCGCCTAACTCAATGTAGAAATTAATAATATCGTAGATTGGAGAAAAATTGTCGATCGAAAATTACAATATCAGACGTTCGTATATAAATCTCGTCTCGTATTAGATTTTATCCATAAAAATATTAAATAGTAAAAGCGTGAAAAAGGAAAAGGATTGCATACTCGTGCACTTATTGGTTCGTGTTGGTTTATGGATTTATGGATTATTATGAGATTAAAATTGAAATATGTTGATATTTATTGCCGTGCGAAATCTCGCCACCGGCTGCCTCGTCGAAGCTAAATATTAAATGTTGGATGAAGCGGTAGCCGCCAAAGCTGCTGGAAATGGTTTCTTCGACTCAGTATTGCCCGAGCAGAAATATAATCAAGCTAGAGTTTGGCTCATATCAGGATTTGCCTGAAATTATGTCTAGCTCTGATGCGAGTGGTCTACACTGTCAAAATCCAGGGTTATATAGGCGATTGGTGTGGACATACAAGCAGTTTTCACCCATTTGGTGTTAATTTTAATAAATTTTCCACAGTGTTAGATTCACACAAGCGATTGTGTTACATTATTAGGTCCTACCTCAAAATTGACAACTTATTTATGTTTGAAATGAGTAAATGAAAATCAATAAATTGACAGCAGTCAATACTGTATTATGGTATGAATCCAAAATTGTCATTGAATTTCATTAATCTATTTTCATGAAAAACACGTTGAAAGTTTTGAGGTTATAATGCGAATCGACACCAGCTATCGAACATCGGCCGTTGACACCAGATGTCAGTGTGGACGCGTATGAACACCGCGCGAGGGTGTTATCACAACCTGTTCAGGCTGTGATAAGATCTTAATAAGAATCTCATAGAACCCTGTTTGTGATCAATATGCGAAGTTAGCGAAGCCACCAACGGTTAAAAAATGTATTTGCGTCAAGTAATCCGAATTAATTTTTACCTTAAATTAAATCTACTCCATTAAATGATCAACAAATTAATAACTGGAAAAACTGTTTTTAAATTTGCTGTCGATATTGGAGTTCGTTCCTGGGATTCTTTAGACCGTAGATTACGACCAGCTGCGACTCAATCCGCTCGGCTATTCTTGTCTTAGGAAAAACAGATTTAAATTCGTACTTAAAGTGTGAAAGGAATTATATGTTATGACTGTATGCGTTGATGTTATTGCGACTTAAGTTACATTAACAAAAATGTAAAACTACCGTTCGACGAAAATTCGATTGATTCGGCATTAACTGGGGTCACCCTTCGGAGAATTTTATAAATAATCTAAATGTTGATATATATACGTAGGAAATGACGAATCATTTTCGTTTGCTCACTGATAATTTATTGTCAATCGGTAAGGAACAATTACTTTAGAACTATCAACTTACTCTTTGGAGTGTCCATTTTTCTTTTTATTCTACCAACGCTAGTCTGATTAAATGTTTGCTCCGGTGTTAAGGGGGTGCGACTTGATTCGTTAAGTCGTATCGATCTGAGATCAGGACCAGTTCCAGCTTCAATTCGGCAATTCCGATCTGGAAACGCGTAGCACTGTCAAGTCCAGTCCAGGCTCTGCTCAAAATCAACAAGCCTGATCAGTCGAGATATACCAATGTCACATCCGATCCGAACCTGTCTTGAACCGTGCGAGTCTGATTAGGCAAGACGCAAAGATGCCATATCCGGCCGAGATCCGGCGAGCTTGATCAAGTAAAACGCATCGACATCATATCTGGGCCAGATCTCGTTGAAATCCAATGATCCTGATTAGGCTTAACGATGCCTGAAACGATTCTAATCTAAAATAAGGAAGCCTGAATAGTTTTATGCTCAGGCACTTACCGCTGGTCCAACAGCATCTATAAAGTTTAATCCCGCGAATATCTTACACCCCAGTCACATCAGTTTATAAATAACGTGAAGGCAAAGCAGATGTGGTTCGAACTCGGACGGCAATATTATACGTCGCGATGATGGCTGTGTGCTCTCTTGGTGTGTGAACTAATTAGTTTGCAGTTATTTGCAGTTAGCCGAAGACAGAGAACGGTGGACTGAATCTACAAGTAGTATAACGTTTGCCCAATCTTTGCTGCAACTTGTGGTATATTTACAGCATTGTAATATCAATTTGAAAGTGTAAACATTTTTTACTCTCACATTTACTACTTTCCTCAGAATAGTACCCAAGCAATCGGTAGGTTGTCTACATTAGCCGAACCCTACGATCCATATTATCAAACAAGTAAAAAAAAAAGTAAGTAAGATAGATCACCGTGTGACGTATAGAAAAAAAATCCCTAAAACCATTATAACTCCAGGATTTTATAAAGAATGCTTTCGGGTACATATTTCCTCCTACCAAAGTATGATTTTACCTCTGGATAAAGAAAATTTAGGCCAACATTTTTCAAATTTCGTATTCACCAATTTCACACTATGTTTCGTGCATTTACGAGACTATTTATTTGTAAAAAAAAAATTTTTTATCTTGTCGAAATTCCTTTGTATACGAACCGATGATGTCGCTGTATTAAGAGATAATTCTTATTGTCGAAACGTCGTTTTTACTTCCTAAAATGAACCGGACGTATATCTCGGGATGCAAATAAATCGAAACGTGTATCCCCGAGGATTCAGGGCAGATAGTTGCGTGTATTCTCTGGTGTCGTAATAAAAATAATAACATTTTTCGAGACCGATGTCTAAATTAATTTTAATAATACTCCGCGTACCTTATATCTGATGCCAGTATTCATGAAACAAAAAAAGTAGTTGCGATAACCATTTGCAGCATATGCTGTGTCGCGAATTAGTTACAGAAACCACATCGAAATAGTATTACTAACTATTTTCGATTGGTTAGCGAAAAATAGTACTGAAGTCCAACGACTTGATTCCTGTAACCAATCACAGTGCGGTCGTCACCACGAGCTGTTAGGTGGTGCAACTAACGTCGGCGGCAGTTGCTACAAACATTTGGATAGTACCGGCAATCTACGAGCTGGTTCCCATTATCAATCGCTTTTCTTCTATATCCAACCGGTTGGTAAATACTACGAGTAAAACTTTTCACAAAGGCAAACGACGCCATTGTTTCAAATGACGGGTGGTTGTGGATGGACGAGAGCTTACAAAAAATAAAAGTGAAAAGCATTGAATATATGGTAAATATGCAGTGAAATATTTTGAATAGATTACTTTCGTCTATAGAAGCATTGCGCGAAGTACGCGCTGGTCCTCGCCACTGTAAATCAATAGAAATCTTTATTAACTCGGTTTTTTTTTCGTATTACGCTCAACTGATGGATTGCATCGACCAACCGGTAGGCTGAGGTTGATATCTCAGTTGGTTATTGTTACTACCGATATTTTATCAACGACATTGTAGTTTCTTGAACCCACTGAGTACTTGGCGCTTGGCTAACTATTCCGGTTGGTTTCCCCAACTACTTTTTTCTTTCTGCGTTGTTAAACGCTTTTCCTGCATCAGTCTGAAAACTATATTCACAATCGTTTCACCAGCATAACAAACAGTTTAGCGTTCTACTGGCTCAGCCATGGCTGTTCGAAATTGTTATACAGCTACCCGCGATAGTCGCCCCGCGAGGATCAGTCTGGGATGATTCCTCGATCGTATCGAGGAAGTACGCATCGTGTGAAGTACGCGCTGGTCCTCGCTACTGTAAATCAATAGAAATCTGTATTGACTCGGTTTTTTTTTCGTATTACGCTCAACTGATGGATTGCATCGACCAACCGGTAGGCTGAAGTTGATATCTCGGTTGGTTATTGTTACTACCGATATTTTATCAACGACATTGTAGTTTCTTGAACCGACTGAGTACTTGGCGTTTGGCTAACTATTCCAGTTGGTTTCCCCAACTACTTTTTTCTTTCTGCGTTGTTAAACGCTTTTCCTGCATCAGTCTGAAAACTATATTCACAATCGTTTCACCAGCATAACAAACAGTTTAGCGTTCTACTGGCTCAGCCATGGCTGTTCGAAATTATTATACAGCTACCCGATAGCCGCCCCGGGAGGATCAGTCTGGGATGATTCCTCGATCGTATCGATTAGCGTACCATGTCTGACTTGCTTTGTCTAGTTATTAGTGTTCCGTATTGCTTGGAAGTCCTTCTGGAAATTCCGACTTGTTCCATATTCATGCTATTTATAGATTTTCGCCAGACGATTAAAGGTGGCATTAACGATTAAATTCTCTCCGTGTATCAAAATAACGAGGCATATCAGCGTTTTAAGAGAGTTCGAGCTCCGCTGATATTTGGCAAATGTATAGGGACGAGTGGGACACAGTGAACCATAATGCAATTTAGATCACAATAGTTTATTTCAACATAATTGTTATTTCAACAACTGCTATACAAATAAAAATTAAACAATTTATAAACTGCTTCATCCATAGAAAATACTTATGTGTCCCAAAGAGCATTGGCTGATTGTATTCCACTTTCTCTTGCAGCGAAAAGAAATTTTTCTAGTGTGAGATCGATTAAACTATCGAATATTCCGTTCGTGCGACTCATTACACAAATCTTTTCTGTTTTAGTTGGACAGGTTCAAAGAGCCACCGGCATTTGGACCTATGTGTGATCTTCTCTGGTCGGATCCTCTCGAAGACTTTGGAAATGAGAAGAACGCCGAACACTTTTCTCACAATAGCGTCAGAGGCTGTTCTTACTTCTACAGGTGAGACAATGATAATTTTTCATAAAGAAAATCAAAGTTTTTGCAATCGTTCAAACAGCAGCTCATGAAATGCAAAATAAACAAATCGGAGATCAAGAAGAAGGCCGTGGTATATATGATTTACTGCATTTGTAAATATTGCCGAAAGGAGCTGGTATACACTTTTAAGAAGTAATTTGTTAAGAATGCAGACAAATTATTTGAGATTTTTAAATCGCGTACTTTAGCCAAATATCGGTAATAAAAAAAAGGAAGAATTTAATTCTCGTTTAATCCAATTGTCCATAATCTACCTAAGTCCAGTAAAAATCTATCAAAATTAGAGACATCGAGGAATTGTGATTCATATAGTTGGAAAAAAGTTCTACGATTATTCTGTTTGTAAATGATACATTGACTTTGAACGATATTGAGAAAAAAGTTTATTGTAAAACTAACTTTAAAAGATTTACACTTTTTGTTATCACGTGTTTTTTTTTTTTAGATGTTGAGTTTTTGTATTACCTAAGAATAGTTTGATGGATTCCCATAATTATTTTGAGCTAAAGCATAGGATTTAAAAATCTGAAATTATTTGTCGATATTCTTGACAATCAGAGCTTTGTTCGTATAAATGTATGAGCAGTTTTTGTCCACAAATCATTTCTCAAATTTACAAAAAATGGTATCAGAATCTACGAATTGTATCATCGCTATAGAACATTTCCTTGGGTTGTCAATTGATGCCCGGCAATACATTTACAATCTTCTGCCATTGCTATCCATTGCATGCAATTACTTCAACAACGGTTAAATACTTCAATGACATACCACAGTTTAAAGTACTCTGAAAATGGTTTTAAAATGTTGTCTCCACTTTCTAAAATTACTGTTCAATGTAAAACAATTAAAAAAAATACGCTGTCAATTAATACGGAAACGTCCCTCACATCATTCAAGTACAAAGGATAAGTGGAACGGCTCTTAACTAGTGTTTCTACTTTTACGATGTATATTTCGCGGTCCTTTTCTGGGGTTGAAAACGAAAAGTAATTCTTTATTTTGAATATCGGAATGCATTTAAAAATGAGATAGAATTGGAAAACTGATATCCCATACATATATATTGGTGTCGAGACGCTACCGCGTCTCTTGGTATCATAGGATAAAAGAGTACTTTCGTTATCACATCGACATTGTCACCAGAATCCCAAGCGAATTTGAGCTCAAAGCGAAATCGAAAGAAAACATATGAGAATCGTTCGATACGGTGTACACCGGATACGAAACTTTGAATCAGTGATCGTCAAAGACTCGACCATTGTTCAACACTATCCTGGATTCCTTTCAAGCTGTTGTAAACAGGAAGATACGTAAATTGAAGCTATTCCATTTCAGACCATACGCATACCGTTGTTGAAATTATAAAATGGCCTGACTCGAAACAAAGGACGAGAAGAATTGTTGAAAAAGAAAAAAAATTGAATTCATTCGAGTCTCATAACCAATGGGGATGACAGAAGAGAGGGAAAAAAATGTTTACTTATTCCAAGGTTCCGAAATAAAATAAGGATACAAACGTAACCACAATTTTGTGATTATTTCACCAGAAAAACGATTTATAGCGTGAATAAATACAATAGTTGGGTTGCAGTGCATCAATTTTATTTAGCTAAAAAACTAATATTGTTACGTGAATCGTATCGTTGATTAGAATTTTGTTTTGTAATTGCAAATATTCAATAGATTGATTAATGCTAAACAAATACAAATCAACAATCCCGAGCCACCCGCAAGTATAATCATGAAAACAATACATTTGGAAAATATTCTTACAATGGTAATACATTTAATGGAGAATTCAATAAGTTGAAGAAATACGTAAAAAAAATTGTTCGTCGCGTTAACTGCTTTCTTGTTTCGGTGCAATTTCCATAGATTTACCAGTCGACACAGATTTGTGAGATAATTCTCTATCGTCTTCGCTTTCATTGATGCTTTCGTCAGCTAATGATGCGAAAGAAATCAACTACTATTTAAATCATTAAAGAGAGAATAATCCAAGAAAAGGAGAAACACCAATCGTCGTCAAAAGCGAAACTGGAATAAGCTGGCTGGCTGTTAGGCAGATAAGCACACGGTTTTCCTTCCACTCTATTTGGCTTCGTCTTCGTAACAGAACAGGCGACCTGTGAAACACAAAACCGTCTAATCGTTTATTATCGTAGTATGTAATGGTGGCACAGTGAGTAGTATTGTAAAACCTTATCTTGCCTTGACACGAATATATCTAACGCTCGTTAAGCAAAGGTCAGTTATAACAGCGTGAAACTGCTGAGTTGCCGCCACCACTCACGAAAGGTAGTGTCACGATGTACGGATTTTAACCAAAGAGAGTAGCCGAAAATTCACATGTTTGATTGCTCGATGATGAGACCAATCGTCACGATCATTATAGAATTCTGCTATTTACTTATCGGAGTAATCTGAAAAAATATTATAATAACCGATAATTTACGCGTATGAAACGTATCGATCTATAAAGTGACAATATCATGATATTTAATTTTGTAACTTAAGATTTTCTTGGACACCGATAGGTTTGTTTGTTTCTGAAAACCGTAGATGCAGAAAGAGATTATCAGAGCTTTCCGGAGACCTTCGCCTGGCAGCCATTGTTGCAGCATCTATATATTCATAAAGGTCTTGTTAAGTATTCGAAATTAAGGTCGCCGTCATTCTGAATAAATTATAAAGGACTCCATTAGTTTACAAAGAATATTTATGGGAGAAAAAAATGAGGAGGAACGTGAAAAGATTTCTGCACGTGAGATGCGTAACTATGGAGCTCACCCTCGGTGAGATCTAGGTTCATCCCTCTTGCAGCAACTCTATTTTACTCCGGTCTTTTGCACGCGAGGTTGCACATCGTTGTAAACCTTGACAATACGATAGTCGACAACCACCATCATCACCGCCAACAGCAGCAGCAGTAAAAAAAACAGCAGCAAACTAAAGGGGCTGCACTCGAGTGTGTGAATTGCCAGGGATAATTTTACCTTGAGCTTACGATAAGGGAGATTTCCGCGTGGTAGCTTGAGCGTTTATAAATTATAATACGAGCCCCGCGACGAATCATCATCGCTGCATAGCGCACGGTACCTGGAATACTGCTGTGACAGCGACCTCGATCCGCACATTGATCGACCGTACACGCACATGTCCTATTTGCAGACATTACAGATACACAGAGTAATTAAAGCTCAAATGGAATATGCGTATCAAGGCTTTACGATAAAATTGTCTTATTCAAAGAGAAAGTTTTTTAAAAAAGCCAACTGACTTATAATAAAGAAGAAGAAAAAAAGTCTGCGAACGTAATATCAGCGAAATTATGGAATCGTTGGACGAGAGATCAATGTCAGAAGCCAATCGTACGATCGTCTCAAATTCTTGAATCGTTCCAATTACGTTGAGAGTGGAAGGCAGAGCAGAGAGGAGATGCTATCAATCGTTGAACAAGATTCCGAGCGGTTCGATGAGAGAAACTAGAGAACGAAAATGGATCCTACTGTACGACTTCCACCGATGTTATACACGGTGTGCTATGTTACAGAACGACCCAAGGGAAATTAGAGATGTAAAAAATGCATGTACCTCGATTGGATGATGTACAACGTTATTCGTATATTTCACTGCGCGATAACAACCCAAATGCTTTTCCCAACGTTGCGTTAAGCAGAAGCATTTTTTTTTTACAATATTTTCAACAACAGATTGCATCAACTGAATCGGAAAGAGAGCTTCATTTGTAAGGCTTACTTGTGTAGTATCTGTAAGTAACATATATGTGTGTATGGAGTGGGGAGGTTTGTCGCGCGGCTACAACAACCAAAATGTAAAGCAGTGCGTAGCGAGCGCTTGACCGACAGCCAGCTATAATATTGACCAACCCGATAAACCTTTATACAATTAAACGATTTCGTTAAACTGGTTAATTCGTCTTCGTTAGGAGCATTAGCAAAATGAGTGTTAAATCCCTCAAGGTAGTCTCGAAAAAGCATTGATGCTCAACTCGGTTACTCCGTTCGGATAAGCGATGAATTCTCTTCGAAATGTTCGATGATCATACTTTTCGATAAGTTGTACAGAATCGTTAAAGTTCAGGGACCATTTTCATTCGTTATTTCGAACTGTATCTAATCGACAAAGACAAAAAATGAACAACGAAGACACCTACGCTTCACCACTCTGCTATGAACGCGCGTCGTAAACTTTTTATAATTATTACAGCTATTGCGTAACATATAAAAAATGTAGGTGCTCATCTAATCGCGTTGCTCATGAAACGACTACCTTAACCCTTAAGATACGGTTGACGCGCTGAGCGCGCTTTATATATGGATCCTTCCGGGTAGAAATTCAGAAATGGTCCCCGTAGGGGCGTTATCAGGTTAACCGCAGTACCTCATCAGGCAGTATTAAGGCAACCTGACCGAGCCTTGCATCAAAATGTAACCCGGTGATATACGGCCGTGCGTATCCTCTGCCGAGTTCTGCTTTAATATTGAAGTTAATAATGAATTATTAATCGGTGCCTAACCTAGAAGTACTGTGATTAATTAATTGTTAATTTTAAGAAGTAGCTTTCACAACGAATCGTACAGTAATATTGTTACTATTATTTTATTGGCATCCAAAGAAAAACAATGAAAATCATCTGCGGATGCGATTTTTTCGTAGCGCTTTTCGAAAATGTATGCCTGCAGGATTTAAATCTAAGGCTTACACGAACTATCGACCTACCTCCGAGCACCCTTAATTATCAGACCGGACAGACTACAACGATATCTTCTAATATTTTCATTTCATAATATAGCTGCACTTAATAATATGGCCGACCAAAAAACAAAAAGTAACTTGATTTAGACGAACCTCGGTGATCAGCTATTTTTATAAGTCGCTGATTATAAATCTGATCTCAAAATTTACTAAATCAATATGGCGGACCAAAAGGCAAAAGGTAACTTTTTGGGTATCAAAAAGTACCAACATTTCCTTCATTCCATATGAAATGTAAAATCGATCGACGGAACGTATTGATCTCGACGTCCATCAGTCTTCTCGTGATTTCTCACGAGGATTTATAGGCTACATGAATCTAACCTCACAAGACTCGTGAATCATTTACATGAACTTACCAGTTAAATATATAACAGAAATATAACTCCAATCAGGGTCGTGTAAGTTTTTCTGATTAAAGTACACTGACAAGGAAAGGTACTTTGGTGTCCCCCTCCGATTTTAATGCAACTCACGTATGTTGTAGAGCATCGAAAACTAAAAGACACGTATTTTTTTTTATCGGCGGAAAAACATTTTTAAGGGGTGAAATCGCCCTTCAAAAATAGCATGTCGAGGGGTGATTTTGCAGTTTCACCCAGAAGGCGTCAACCGATTTTAATAAAACAAAAACCAAAATATTCCTCATTGAAGACAATCAAAATTCCACGTGGAGTTGAAGAAAAAAATTCATTTTTAGGGGTGAAACTGCATAATCACCCCTATTTTTGAAGGGCGATTTCACCCCTTAAAAATGTTTTTCCGCCGATAAAAAAAAATACGTGTCTTTTAGTTTTCGATGCTCTACAACATACGTGAGTTGCATTAAAATCGGAGGGGGACACCAAAGTACCTTTCCTTGTGAGTAAAATGGGGAAGGCAAAACACATAGCGCCCTGATAAGGACTATGTATCTCGGATGAAACCCGGATCAGTTTAATATCAGGTTTTCCTTGTAAATATCAGATAATACGTAAATACCTGATAGTACATCAAGCACACCCCTGATGCACACACTGAGCACGTAATATCGCAGCGTGATTTAAAAATTGCTGTAACTAAAAAAAATGTCAATATTTCTGAAACTTAAAATTTTTTGTTTCAACTTGTAATGTCTATTCTTTTATTTTTACCTAAGACAATATTTTTCTATAATAATAATATATAGTCTATAATATTAATCATACTGTGCTGAACGATAAATAAAAATATTTATTAAAATAGTTTCTATAACATGAACGTGCAGATTTTTCATTGTATTCATCTTTTATAAAATACAACGAGTTATTTTCGTGACGTTGAATTATACAATGGATGTAACTTTTAAACCATGAATAATATTAAAAATCTGGGCGATGAATTAACAAAGACCTACTTTTTACAAAATGAATTTAACATGTATATATCCTGACTTAACGAAAGGAACACCACTTGTACTACTCTACTAGCACATTAAATCGATTGTTCTATACCTCACTTGCACCGAATGAACAAATCCGTGTACCAAGTCTTTTTTATTTGTACGAGATTCGAACAAGTTCAGCGGATTGAAGTAAAGCTGTAGGATTGATCCGGTTAACGGAATTACCGGTAATGTCAAAACCGATTTGTGTGAATTCGCGTGTAAGTGGTTCGACCGGAGCGTTAATAGAAAAAAAAATGCAACCATGCATCGTCACAGATGATCCCTTCAGGATTTTTCTTATCCGAAACAACCGAAACGCGGTAGCTCTATGATAAAAGGGTTGAATAGTAGTGGTGCTTCGGTGGCGTGCGTCGGTGGTGATACGAAGAAGAGGGTCAAGCGTTTACGAGTTGAAATGAAATGAGAAACGTGGCTCCTTCAATGCGGCTAGAACCCAACTCTTCATTTACCCTTTTACTTGCTAGCTTTTACGATGCATCGAGTATTTTGCCGCCTCCGGCGATCCAGTTAACTCGGTGCAAACTCAGGGCGGTTGGGTATCTCGACTATAGCGTTAGCTAGGTAGGATTACTTACGCGAAGCGGCCCCACGCCCGGATCTAGAACGTTCACTTCGTCGGGGCTATTATGAAATTACCAGCAGCGCACTAGTGCCGTGGTACGATTTACGTTCAAGCCCGCGTTCTTTTAACCTTTATTTCGATCACCGTTCACTACGCACCGTTAAAAACGTCAGAGAAACTCACGTAATTACCTCGAGAATGAATACTTTTTGCTACCCTCCCTCGCGTTCCCACTCTGCACATTATTACGTTATTACATTATGACTGACATGTTGGAAACGTCAGATGCAACCGACGGACGACGAAATAACATGCACCGAAAGATAAAGTTTCATTAAACAAATTAATTGAATTGAAATCTCGGCTTTTAAAATGATCGATTCTCGTGTCTCCTTGTATCGCATCTGGCGTGTTTCTATGTTGCGTGAAATACGCGAGGTCTTCTACTACGCATCTACGGTATACTCTGACCGTTTCTACGTTTCTCTCATCTATTTTATGCGGTAAGCGGAAACCGCTATGACGGAATGATCGCTACGTCGTGTATCGTTTGCCTTGTGAATGGGGAGCCCCTTTCGGCGTTAAATACGTGGACACCCTCGGTCCTGCTTCTGCCAAATAGATGAGAACTGTATACGAATTAATGGAACGATGATTAATTCAATGCTTTTGCGTTATATATTTGCAGTTACGCGGCATGCTGCGACTTTCTACAAAACAACAGCCTCCTGAGTATTATCAGAGCGCACGAGGCGCAGGACGCCGGCTATCGGATGTACCGGAAATCACAGACGACGGGCTTCCCATCGCTTATCACTATCTTCAGTGCGCCCAACTACCTCGATGTTTACAACAACAAGGTCAATTTATCGTATTATTTTGTTCCTTCTTATTCTCACTTTCTTTTCATTTAATTTTATCAACGAACATCTCTAACGCTTTGCGCAAAACGTCATAAAACATCAAACAAATAATTGAGTGTTAATGTTTGGGTTTGAAAAAAATTATTTTTAATTACGTGGAATACTTTGAATTTATCTATCAGAAGTACTTTAACGAGAACACATGCAAACGGCAATAAATCCTCGTACGTTCCCAAAACCAAACAATATGTATTAACATTTATTTTTTGCGTTTGTATCGTAACTACAGGCGGCCGTGCTCAAGTACGAAAACAACGTGATGAACATCAGGCAATTCAACTGCTCACCACATCCATACTGGTTGCCCAATTTCATGGATGTGTTTACATGGTCCCTACCTTTCGTTGGTGAAAAAGGTGAATTCTCAAATTTCTTAATTCCCTCAGACTCCCGGACGTTATCTTCAAACCACAGGATTATTATAAAAATTATTTATATACTCGTTTACAGTCACGGAGATGTTGGTCAACGTGCTCAACATTTGCTCGGACGACGAGCTCATGAGCGACGGTGACGATGCCCTCGAGGAAGGTAATATCCGCTGTCAATTAACTCCATACCGATTTTTTTTTTAATTCTATTGTACCATTACTTACGTTCCTTCGATTTAGATTATATACCCGATCAGATTTTCAATTGAAAAATTTAGTGACATTCTAGTCCACACGAAGCTCTTTGCGTGTGATTTCGTCATTAAATAATAATTTATTCAGACGATTTAGCGTTTCGAATTGTGGCAATGAGAGATTATAAAAACTGATGAAAAAATTACGATCTAAAAAATAGATGTTTTTGAGACTGTCAATAGACAAAATATATTTTTATCGCGTTTCTCTAAATTAATGACATATAATAATCTCAGACAAATATTCTAAAGTACGAAAATATTATTCTCTTTTTTTTTTTTTTTCATTACACGCTGCACGGACAGATGGTAAGAAAGCGTCGCTCGAATATATTTACAAATCGCCACATTATACCGAGAGCTTTCCATTATCATTAACTATTTATTATTTTTTTTCTATACTATTTATCTCGCTATATAGAATTTGATATCAGTGTGTCGAGTTTCTATTTTCATAACCTTTGTGCATTTCACCAATACACAATCCCTTTATTACAGCCGCAATCACGAAACACGATTTTCCAAGCGGTTCAATTCGATATTATCAATGCGCTATTGTGCATTTAGCTTCGCGTAACGAGGCCCTTTTATATTTCTTGAAATGCGAAGGGTTCTGTACAGATTTCTTTCTGTGTATCTCTCTTTACCATTCTTACAGCTCTCGATTCCTCTTCATTTATTCTATTTATAAATATTTTTTACATATTTGTGAAAAAATATCTGTCTCTCTCTCGCCCTTTCCTCCCCTCCCTCTTCGCTCTTTATCTATCTCTATATATAATATAAATATATAAATATTAAAATCTATAAATGCAACACGATACACAGCCTGAAATTTTTTACATATACACTGATTTAGATCTCTTGATTTTTATCTCATATTCTAATATATATAATGTAATGTCATATATATTGTACACTTTCCCACGGTTCCTTTTTTTTTCCAAACAGCATTAAGACCTTAAAAAAATTGCACCAAATATGGCATGCAAAATACGTTAAATGAGAAATGAAATTATTTTTTAACAATTTATGACATCTATTTACTACATCACATCCCAATTTCCGTAGTTCCTTGATTAAGTAAAATTGGCATACGTTAATTTTATTATTTTTATTATTATTTCACAGCCTCTGACATTTTCATTAATGCATACATCTATCACCCAGAGGTTTCGATTCAATATCTTCGACTCGTCGAACCGCTCGAAAATTTCAATAAAATCGTCATAAAATAACAAAACTTGATTCGATTAGCTAAAAAATCATTTAGCTCGATGTGCAGATGACAATGAGGTAATCCTCTTCAACAGGAACGAATTAAACTGACAATTCAAATCGACAATTTCACCATTGAATACAGTGATATTCCGCAGACGATCATTTTTGTCATTAATCGTGACGATCCACTTCGTATAACGAGTGTGTCATCGATGGAGCCAAACAAATTAAAGCGGCGATCAAAATATCCTCTCCACATCGAAAGCTCGGTCTTCCCTTGTTAATCCTGTCATTACAGAGAGACAAAGTAATCACTTGAAACTAACATTTAATGGAAAGTTCGGGTTTGTCAAAAATATTGATTAAATCGAGTAACGACGAAATTCGATCGAATCCTCGCTTCGACTCATCCCGCATACTCATAAATGTCCATATATAAATCACATAATATCACAATGGTCCCTTTTATGATCTCGAAAAGAAAAGAAATGTTTAATGAAAAGAAGGGCCATTTATATATAAATAAATATAAAAGGGCACAAGGAATGCGATCAACAGTAGTATAAAAAGTATGAAAGAAATCATAGTGAGAAAGAAAGAAAGAAAAAGAGAAAGAAAGAAAGAAAGAAAGAAAGAAAGAAAGAAAGAAAGAAAGAAAGAAAGAAAGAATACCTCATACCCCGAAAAAGCACTGATTGTCTTTTATCGTACTCCTTCTCTATTATATTTGTGTCAATCACACTGGCCTTGGACTCCTCCTATATCGGCACGACACTATGCTACTACTACCTCTACTACTTCTACTACTTCTACTACTACTACCACTCAAAACTCCATTGATACCGGCAATCTCAACCCCGTTAAGTCGCAGCCAAAGTCGTTGTCCAAAAAAAGAATGGTAAGTCCGCCTGAAGACTTACTTGAAACGCAAATTAACGCAAACCAAACGTGATGTAATATCTAAATTGAGATTGAGATCTTTTCGTTTTTTTTACTATACTTATTATATTCGTTCATATCATAATATAATATCGTGTACGTTGTCTTTTAATCGGAGACCATCAGTGTCAGTGTTTCCACGCGGTCACGTTCCGTGTCGTCGTCGTTTGTCGTTTTGCTGGACCTCGAGTTCCCCACACTGTTATATCCCTCACAGTCGATGCTTTTCATATAAATTTACTCGATATCCATCTTTTTTTTTCTTTCTTTTTTTTTTTTTTTTTTTTTATTATACATTTACCTGGCCATTTCATTATCTCCTATCTGATCGTCGTCAACTGTTATGTATTACACGTTTTATTCCACGTCTCTTGTACGTTTAATCCTTCCCTTACCCTTTTCTATTTCCGTTTTTCCATATTTAAATTCAACAGAAGAATGCAATTAATTTCGCGTTACGTGTAGACAATCGCGCTATCAGAGATAACATTATTAATAATTCTCGTGATATTTCCTTCAACAGGAAATCGATATATGCTCAAATTAAATATTAAATATACTATTGGTGTAATAAAAATTTATAAGTGGTACCAGTAGCGCGCGACTTCGTCACGAACGTACCGTATGTAAACCGACCCCCCATTCCCGATGAGTTCTATTTATATCTCCTTATATTTTCTTGAAACCACGATTATTATGTTGTATAACAAATTAGAAAACACGAAGTATTCATAACTGTTTTAGTCGTCAGTTTTACGATATTAAAACTTTTTTTTTAATTTCTATTCTTTAATTCTATTGTTTCCGTTTTATATTAGCACCGCATTAATACTTATTATTAGAATATCTACAACTGAACGTAATGATTACTCTTTACACATGGCGCTGTTTATGTTAACACAGTTGTCCTATCTAGACAGACTATTGTCGAGTAAACGCTGCTGGAATGACAAAAAATCCTAGGAGCACTGGCTCTCTTCTCCCTTTCCTCACGAGAATGCATATTTTTCGATCGGTTTACACGCGCTCCTAACTAATTGCTGACTTGTTTGCGACTGGTTTCTTGCTTCGTGTTATTAGAATCCTGCGAGTTAAAAAGAACTAAATAACGAATCCCCGCTACGATTAACGAGACCCCGAGGTAGACCGAGAAACACGGCGCTATACTGTATATGTATAATGTTATTAAAACATTTATTTCAATCAAGAAATATATATTTTTTTCTAATAATATTCCAATATTGTTGTCGATTTAATTATATTTATTAGCTATTTGAGCTTGTCTTTAGAAAAAAAACCTTTAATTTATATTATTGAAGATCAATAAGATTTTATTCATTTGAATTTTATTTGAAGAATAAGTTAGTGGTAGCTAATGTAGTAAAAGTAGCAGATGCAACGCATTATTCGAATCTAATGAGTATTTTATTGGTTCAACTTATCACTAAAATAATTAAAACTTTATTTAATTAATGTAAATAAATATATTTTCTGGTTGTATATACCCCGGGTTGTGTCTTTCCGGAATCTCTCGGTCTATCTGCCTGTCGGGATCCCGGCCGCTAGCTAGTCAAGCCACCACTGAAAAACCCTGAAATTTCAAGGCTGATTTACCGAAAACATACATCGTTCATCGTTGAATCGCCGAATGCGGTGCGCCGCTCCGCCCGTTTCGCCTAATCCATTAAACGCAACGCGCGCGAGGAGTTTCACGAGATAAGAGGAAGGCCCCGCGTCGTATCAGCATCGATCAATCCCTTTGAGAGCGAGCGAGTGAAAACTGGGGGTAAAGTCGTGCGCGCTCTCCCGCAACCCCCGCGGAAGCCTCGCTGTATCCCCCTCCGTGCTGATCGTCGACGACCCCTTCGAGCCCGGGCCGAAAGCTCCTTCCTTCAGCTATATATTTGTTCGTCTCAATCGCTCCATCACTCGGTCTTTCCTCTCACGCCAAGTTCAACTAATTTACACGACGATGCTACACTTCCGGCCTAAAAACTCGTTTAGTCTACTCCGTTGTACACCCCCCCCCCCCCCCCCCCAATATTCTTCACACAGAGACACACAAACGCACACTTCAGTCACTTATTAATATTCTTAAATATAACCAAACATACGATATATTCCATAAAATATCCTTTTTAGGGTGACTTAATTTTTTATTTTCAGTTTCACGTTAATAATGATTTTTTTTTTATATTGCAAAAAATATTCACACAAATATTTGCCCCGAAAACGGTAGATCGACGAGTCGCTCGGAGAACTCAAAAATTCTAACTTTTGCGAAAAATTATGAATTTGTTAAATGCGCTTTTCAACTTTTTCAAACTATATTTATTTTTGTATTTTATATTCATGAGGATATGCAGAATTTTGAAAAACTAATTAATATTCGAAAACCGCTCTTTACGTCGAAACTAAACGTATAACTCTCGTCTCGTATCTCATGGGTCGGTTAGGAGTTAGGAAGAAAATTACTCGTGATTAATGATAAACAACAGAATACAGAATAATTAATTACAAAAATAAATATTGTCCATCGTCCTAAAGTAACATTTTTCAAATCACTTTGAGTAATTTTTAAATATTTTTTATCCCTTCAGATCTTTTGCTATATTCTGTTTTTTTTTTTTTTTTTTTTTATTGCAAAGTTATGTGACATTTCCTTGGAATGACCCAGTAATATAAAATACAAGTCACAATATTGTTAATCTACTTCTCATACGAATTACTCGTGAGTATTAGTTATTTTTTTATCGTTCTACCAAATCCATTGTAAATTTTATTCTTTCTACGCTATTTTAGTCCACTTATGTATATCGTAGTTACTACCCATAAGGTACTTATACGTTAGTATCACTTCTGGAAATCGTTGCATTCAGACTCTTTATATCTTGACTTTTCCCATTTTCGAATGTTGATACAACTCCATCCGTATATCCACTTTACTGTCGGCTCCGGTAACCCCTGCTGCTACAAAGTACAATTGTAGTATCTTTCAGTCTGGCTTCTCATATCGATATATCACCATCTCAATATTGATCTCTATATTCCCCTAGCGTCGTGCTTTTCTCCTGAAGATCCTGAATACTTTTTACAATTTACCTGAGCATTTATATCCCTTTTCTTTTATAGTATTACCTCTCCATCTCCATGAGTATGCTTTCAGATTGATGTGATCGTTTTTCCCGTTCGAGTGTGCATATCTATCTTTAATATGCTACAATAGCGTGTGAACTGTCCGATATTTCTCGTGATTTAATTGTATAACATGAATATCCAAAATAGTAATATTATACGCTAGTTCCACGCGTGTACAAGGCCTAACGGCCTATTTTTTTCCATTAATCTGGAGTATCCGATTGCTTTTACACGTGTACAAGTGAGAAAGAGAGATGTGGTACTTTGATCGGTATGAAACTAGCGTATATCAAGTAGATCCTGTCCATTTCCCGTTCACATTATTGTCAGACTTTTTCGTAATCGTTTAGTTACGTTTTTTTTTTCTTTTTCTTTTATTCATCGTGTATTTACTGCATCCAGTTTGTTTCACACTGTTTCGTACACAATGCGTGTGTGTTTTTTAAATTTCTATTGGCCATTTTCAATATTTCGTTTACTCGTTTGTCACACTGCATGATCGACACCCCACCCATAGAATAATTTACTTAATACCGAATACATGGATCAGTCGATTCTATGTCTCTCTCTTTGTCTCTCACGCTAGAAATTTGTTTGACAAGGAACGTCGAGGGGTTAGCGACGGAAGCTTATCTTTTCTTCTCATTGGTATCACGATGCACAAGATGCGCATAGCTTTACAAGTAACTCGCAAATGCCCTTCCACGTTCTGCAACTTTTTATTAATCAAGTTCTCTCTCGCGAGAATTGTTTTCTTTTCTTTCTTCCAGGTAGCTTCTATGTGGCAGTGTTGTGCAGCACGCACAATTTAACAATTTAATTATTATTATCATTATTATTATGTTCTTACGTATCTTACATAAAGAATGAAGTAAACTTTCAACGATTCAGGGCTACCATCTCTCGACGAATCGTCTTGAATCGAAATTGAACGACGCTTTCACATTAATAAATATCTTCTAATGATATACAATTCTCCATTGAGTAAAAAATTAATTTAAAAAGGAATTAAGTATGATCACGTTCGTCGATGAGGTCGAGCCATGGGTCGCTTATATCAACACCCACTGTAGCACGGTCTGCGGCGATAACCATTCCGATACTATCAAACGTTAATTAATCCGCGTCTTCGACAGCGGGCGAGGTTCTCGCGTTTCGACACTAAAATGATAAAATAATAAAAGTACATTCGAAGCTAAACAGAGCGAGACTCATTTCCGGTATTATCGTTTTCTGGTATTTTTCTTTTAAATGTTTTCTACCGCTCTCAACTGCAAACCCGTAAATTTTCTATTTGGCGACTATACGACATTCATTAATTCACCAATGCCTAAACTTCGGGTCGTCTTGGCGCGTTTTTTCTCCACCTGAAAGACTCGTGAAGAAACGCACTATTCGCCGCAGGCAGTGCACCGTTTTTTTCTCACTAATTAATTATTATTCTGTGCTTTCAGTATTCATATACAATTCATTCGATATAATTTCGAAAAAAAAAGTCTCGACTCTTGTTTCCCGCGGAATGAGAGCCTGACAAACGGCACGCGAGAAAACTAATGAAATATAACGAAGAAACGTAAACGTAGTAGATAATCGAAAAAAAAAAAAGTATAAAGACATCGGAAACGATAGAAAGACGGAAATATTAGAGAAAAATATTTGGTCGCTCTTTGTTGAGATTATTACATCAATGATGCCTACAATTACAACATTCATTTCTTTTTATTTTAACAGCGACTTCGATTTTTAGTGCTTAAAAGTCAATTGAGAGTCTAGAAAGAATTGTTTTTAATAAACTGTATGTTAAATTTATTTCTAATTACTCAGATGCCAACGTGGCTATATAAGAATCAAATTTCATGAGTGAAAAAAATTGCAAATCCTCCTTAAAAGTGAGTGAAACATGTGACACGGAGTATGAAAAAGATAAAACTTTCTGTAACATTATTCCCGGAGCTTGTTAACATTTGCGTAAAATGAAAAGCTTTAAGTTCTGCGTCATTGAAACCTACAGTGACTCCGGATTTGTGTTTCCATACATTTTGAACAACTCCGAGAATCATCTGACTCTAAATTTGAGCTATCTCGCACTTGGGTGATTACTTGTTGCACTTGCTCTTAAGCCGTTTCATTGAATGAAATGCACGGCGATTGATGAATGTAATAGATCGAAAAAAAGGGCGACTGTATCTACAGTTTTTTTTTTCGAGATTTCTAATATACTTAATATTCTAATATTGTATCGAATTATTTTTAGAACTTATAGCACATGCTTGAGAATGCCACTTATGCTGTGCACATGTTTTTTTCATCTGTTCTATGTGTTTCCTATCCATTACACTTCTACTACCTGTACTGCTACTACTGATAATGTACTACTACCACTACTACTACTACTACTACCACCACCACCATCTTCATCCCGAAACGTCAAAAAAAAAAACCACCACCACCGCCACCACCACCAACCATGATTGATAAAAATCGGCCGCATTGGTGCCGTTCTCACATTACTGGTACTTCTGTCCTTTTACTTACGACCATGCCGTCGTCGTCGGAAATCGGCCTTACGATTATTCGCACCGTTCTCCGACATGCAAACCCGACGGTCCGGTCCAAATTTGCACCCAATATCAACCGCGAACGGTGAGTTTTCCGTTGAATTTTTGTTCGTTTATTATTTAGAATGCGAATTAGTATCACGATACGTGAAATGAGACGGTATCGAAGCACGAACAGGAAATATCGCAATGAACAGAGGTTCGACTGTAAATAATAATAATAATAATCTATTATTTCAAATTCACTGTTGAACTATTTTATAAATATCGACAATTTTACGTAGAATCACTCTCCGGACCTCTGTGTCATTGAACACGAATTTTCAATGCTCGGTGCCACACTCGTAAACACGTTTATAAATGTTAGTTGAGTAGAGCAATAAAGTATTCGTATTATATTGTCTGTATGAGGTGTCGTCGTCTAGTCTCGTTTAACAAATTCTTTTCTTATTTATTTTAAAAAACAAATATTCGCACGAATTAAAACAATTTTTTATCTTATCAGAAAATTATATTATTACGAGGCAGACGATCATTGCAACCGTCGTTAGTTTAAAATATGCTCAGATAAATGTCTAGTGTCGTTATAGTTATACATATTATCTGTATATAAAATCGAATTGATTAATCGATCAAGGCAACGAGCCGTATTTTTCATTCTCCGTAAATTTACGGGGATTCAAACATTTTCCTTTGTTATTAGAAAAATTACGTCAATTACTGTTTTATATCAGAAAAAAATACCAAGTTCTGATCGATGACACATTTTATTTTTACCATTCGATAAATATTATTTCTGAATTATTCTGAAATTATGAAAAATATTTAAAATTGTAAGAAGATGTAAATTTTTTTTTTCAACCCTGAGTTGTTTTTTTTTTCTCGTTTTTGGGGCTTTTAACAATTCCAAGTTTTTTCGAAAACGTTAGTACATTTACCATTTTAAAAAAGTTTTATGGAAATAACATTTACGATTGTTAGTTCTTGTAATATTAATATTCTAAAATACCATTTCACAAGTGTACTCATTCTGGAAATTTGTCGGTCTTAAGAGTCATCGCTGTAGAATCTTTTTCACATAACATTATTTGAATATGAGAATGGAAAAAAATCGGCCAATTCCAAGGTAGTCAGGAGTTGTTGGAGAGTTAAGTGAATCAAGAGTTAACTCTCGATAGTTGTACCTTTACGATTCGGTTCAAATGTGCGGATCCTCTTCAGATATTGAATTTTATTTCACCCCTATGGTGTTGTAATAAAAAAAGAAAACAAATGCGTAGTGGCATACAAAAATTATACAAAAAAACTATAGCTTTGGACCGAAACGTAAAAGTACAACTATCGAGAGTTACACTTAATTCTCCAACTTCTCCTGAATACCTTGGAGTTGGACGATTCGTAAGTGAATTATCCCATTCTTGTATTCATAAACGGTCGTCTACTTATTATCACTATTATTTGAATATGCCAAATAAATTTATTGTTACTTGAACAAATTATGTAACTACGATTGCTACATTAAAAATTGATGAATCAACTATTTTTCAACGATAATATTTGTACAAAGATTTTTCTTTAGCCGCAACTTCTTTTATGTGAAAAAAGCCCCATAGCAATTGTATTTATCACCGATAGATTCTGAATTTTGTAAACTTAAGAAATTATATTATTAAAAATATCTATCTCCAAAGCTAAGTCATCGTTGACGCGTAAGTATTAATAAAAGCAACTTTTGATCTTAAAAGAGGATCGTCTCTTACAATCTTCAATATATAACTGAGATTTCATTGTGTATACCGACAGACGCGTTTTGAAACGTAATGATGCAAAACTGATGTAAAACACTAAAAGCGTACATTTAAAAAAAACTTTATTTTGTTTGACAACCGGTCAGTTACAAATGCGGTCAGTGTAGAGAACGCAACGGTACAAAGTAAAATAAAAGGGAAATAGTTATGGTGTCAATAAAAATAAAAGAAAAACGAAGATACAACTTTATTGACAATTATCGAGGACTGATATGAGTTTCGATAAAAAATATATTTTATAACGCGTGGCTCACCACTCCTCTCCAACCCTTCAAACGAATACATTCGATTTCGGAAGCATTTCCAACGTGGGCGACTCGCAACCCTCTTCAGCATACACATACTTCGAAGCTATGAATTAAGCGGAAATGTCGTCAACGTAAATGCAGGTGTAGGGACACGGTGCCCTCACCTTCTCCTCCCCTAAATCTACCAACCCTTGCCAAGCAATTACTTCATCGTCCGTTGAATTTCCATGCAATTGCAGTTTCCCGGCTGAATCATGTATCCTCTCTCCCTGCGAGTCTCCCGATACTTGTGGTTCTTTTTTTTTTTTAAATCTTTTTGTTACATTAGAAGAATTGAATAAGCCGTTTAAAAATAATCCGTGCGAAAAAAGATAAATTAAAGAAAGTGATTTGCGAGATGAAATTTCCAATCGTGGTATACAGGAAAAGTATTGAAATTGAAAAAAACTTTCAATTACCAGAATGTTATCCGTTAGAATAAGAATCGCGCGTAACTCTCGGGCCCCTCCCGCATGAGCATGCTACGTTTGTAACGTTTTTTAAAAATTGCATATTGTGCGTATTGAGCGTGAGCGCAAAGCTTTGTGATTTGCACGGTGTTACAGCGTTGCGATTATTCGCTTTGGATTTCGCAATAAACCAACGCTGCCAAACTCGCTATAGAAAATTGCTAACACGAGCCAAGCTGGGACACGTTTTACACACAGCTCCGTGTCTCTTAGATGGCTTTTCCGAGAATGCGATTGATTGAATACATAGTTAATATAGTTACGAATAATATTAGTGATAAATTACCTTGAATTGCGACGCGAGAGTGGAGATTGATCGACTTTTATTTATATTCAATATTTTTTAATGAAATGCAATTGATTGCAGATAATTTAGTATCAAAGAATTCCACACTCGCTTTAACGCAATGACTCGTAACGATTTACGAACGGTAATACAATAGTCGAAAAATATTAATTCGCTTTCTATTGGAACAGGTGCAGCAGCCAATCTTCGTAAAGAAGTGATACGAAACAAGATCCGGGCAATTGGAAAAATGGCTCGCGTATTCTCCGTGCTTAGGTGAGTCATCGTTTCAATCTATCGACAAAGCTCACAAGCGTTGGCTTGCGTTGCTAGCGCCTCATCACGTGGTCTGAAAAAAATCTCCACAAATAGACAATGTAATTAGTATGAGTCCATACAAGTAAAAAGGCTTTGTCCGTGAGAATCCTTCGAAGGCTTACAAGTTCAGCCGTCAGACAGCGTGTCGTTCTGTGAGCAACGCGAATACCATAAGCTAGCGATGCAGGCAGCGCCGCTCAACGAGCAATACCGGGATAGAGATGTCGATAAAAGAAATAAATAAAATTACGACATCCAACCGTATTTATTGGGAGACAATCGGTTTCCCAACTAACCAGTTTATTGCACCAAACAATAAGTAACTGACAAAGAAAATTTTGTTGGGTCATATTTAAGAATGCACTTGGTTCTTCCGACTAATCGATATTCCATGTGATCATGTGACAAGCTACGAAAAATAAATGAAAAAGCACCCAAAGCTATATAATATTTATGTTCTTGAAGTCTGTTGCACAAAGTTGTTTCAATATTACTACCCAAGAATTAACGTGAGAACGTTCAATAAACGTTGCACCATTTGAAACTTGCTTACAGTAACTGTAACAAGTATTGAGATCCTAATTAATACAACACTTTCGTAAATTTTAGGGAGGAAAGCGAGAGTGTCCTGCAACTTAAGGGTCTCACACCTACCGGTGCTCTGCCGTTAGGTGCACTATCCGGCGGCAAGACGTCACTCAAAAATGGTAATCATCCCTGCTATTACTAATTACTAATGCACAAATTTGTATAGTGTATCTATTTCCTTTACCGTAAACTCTGCGTGTGCGGTGCTAAGATTCACCTTCCAACGATTCAACATATTTTACTGAGACGCAAAGTACACTAACAGTACGGTGTGCATTAGTCACAATGATATTTATATTTTCGAGAAAGAAAGAGAAAAATCTCTAGTTTATTTAAAATAGTGTGAATGTAAGCTCATGGTGTGACCATTGTGATACATTCTGTAAATTTTAACCGAATATCTCGAGTGGTTCCAAGTAGAACTCTGCTGCTATGGTCGAACGGTTCTAACGTTGTCTGATCCGGATATTTAACTTCATCTTCATTTCATCTTATCATTTGAATAGCCATGAAAATCTCCGTAAAGTTCGTAAACAAAGCTTAAGTCGTATCAAAGCTGACTTTGAATACACTCGAGAAATAAGTGGATCTGACACTTATCTATAGGTCTCCATAGGTTGATCCAACGTTAGAAAACTTTATTAAACAGAGGTAATTGATACACGAATGCTTGAATTTCAGCGCTGCAAGGTTTCTCGCCGAACCACAAGATCACGTCGTTTGCCGAGGCTAAAGGCCTGGATGCGATAAACGAGAGAATGCCACCGCGAAAGGATGCACCACCGACCCCCGTGAACGATGAGAAACCCGTTATAAAGCCACCGGCTGCAGCAGGAGACAAACGGGACCAGTGCACACCCCAACCCCATTCGTGAGCCACATACGAGTCCAATCAAGGTAACGTAATTTAAATTTCTTATTCTGTTGTTTCTATTTTTATGACCATGTCTCAATTGTTGACATGAGACTCCAAGGAAAGACTCTAACTCAATGGGTCAACTCGTTTTTTTGAGACATTGAAATTTTGTTATTCATGCGACGATTTTTTATCAAATTTAAACACATTTAAACGATTTAATCTAAAGTAAAAACGGAAAATTCTTGACCGTGAATACATCTTCGTAAAAACTTTTAACTCAATAACTCTACATTTTCACCATTAAGAGCGATCTTGGAAATGGTTTTATTTGAAAAACTGATTAAAACTGAACTATGTTGTCAAATTAGCCCAAACTTAATACCGTAGGTCCATAAATGTTGGTTTATTTGTATAGAAACATTTACCTTCATTGCTCAAAAGTTACGGAAGCTAGAGCGACCATAGATATTTTTTCAAAAAATAGAAAACATTTAAAAAGCTGATACCATTGCATTCATATTGACAAAAATCGAATTTATCGACGTTTTAGTCCATTCTAAGTTAGCTGGGACTAAAATCTCGAAACATTTTCTTTTACAAAAGTAACTTCCTCCGGAAAGCAAAAACGTGGTAAATTAATATTTTTATTCTAACCAGCGTTATAAACATTTTCGAGGTAAATCTCTGTATATAAAATCAAGATCAGGTATGAACTTGATAATAATGCAATGAATTTTGTTATTATTGCAGGTGACAACAACGGGACGTAAATCCCAGGCAGGTCGCTACCACCACAACCTCCAACACCACCAACACCACCACCACCACCACGTTAAAACCATTGCTCGTCTCTCCCCGGAAAAATTTTAAAGAAATGTAAAGAACGTTCAACGGGTCAAGAAATTCTAATCAACGCTCGGCGCATCACTCTCTATCACTCGCAACATCGCAACAAAACATATTCAGTTACGTATCATCTAAGTGCATGCCGTAATATTCATAAAACTCTGTAAAAACAGCAGAAACGCCTTGGGTCGTGCGCGTGTGTCGTAGAATATGTATTTCATCGTTTGGATGACACTCGTGTGCAGGTCGACACGCGTACCTGCAGTTCGAGACTATTAGACTCGCGTTGTTCTTATACACATACGTCATGCGCTCGATTATTCAATGATAATCAGCAATCATTAATTCACATTTACACAAAAGACCAGAAGAATTCGTGAAAATAATGATTTTTCGAGCTTAGACGCTGAGTCGAAAATTCGTTACGTTCTACGAGTAGGTCGATGCACTCGGACTCTAATCGGTCGAGACATTCTATTCTTACGAACGAGAACATACGAAAAGATCTCATAATCACGCTCGGAAAATCGAACACGCGATAACTACGAAGGTATAAGAATAACTCGAAAAGCGACCCACAAACAAATAAAAAATAAAGCATTTGGAAACGAAAAACTGAAAAAAAATTTAAAAGAAGAATATAAAATTTAAAAAAGGGGAAAACCCCAAAATATAACTCTGAAGCAACAGAGACCGGGACGCGCGCACAGACTCTGGACGAGACTATAGTACATGTACAACAAGAAGAAACGAAATAACGAAGGTCCGTGTTGAAATAAATAGAACAGAAAGCAATAGTCCGAGAATCCGCAAAGAGAAACACACGTCACCGTCTAGCGGCAGCTGGTCTGCCGTAATGTCAAGACTTCCGGTTTAGAATTACCCCCGTCACCTATAGATTCTTAGATCCGTTATGGATGGTGCAAGGGCTACCCCCCGCGCCGGGTGGAATTACTTAACGTTAAGTCGCGCTAAACCTAGGCTAAGTACATTGAAGAATTTATTTAATATATTACTCTCTTACAAAAAAAAAACTCTTTCTCTCTTACACACAAACTCGTACGCGCGCAGCCATTCAAAGACACGCAACACAGAAAAATATATATAAATACCGTTCCAAATCTTGGATAATTTTACACCAAGTGTTTATATAGAGGACCCTCCGCGTTTACGCGTAGACTCTTTATGCGCGCGGCATTCACAAACAAATCTTGTTCGCGATGAGAGAAAGGCAAAACGCTGTTTGCCGTGGAAACCGTTTCGATCGCAACGAGGCTCGATGTATTCGCGCATGTTATCTTCCTTTCTTCTCTCCCTAATCATCTTACCATCGAGAGATTATCTTGCCAGTTATCTTGCCACTGTACTTAACGAGTTTGCGATACGTTTCGTTATCTCGTTCATTCATCAAACCACTTGTTTCTATCCAGTGCGACGAGTTACACTCGTTCCATGCCCGTTTTCTCATACGCAATATAAGTAGAGTAGCTTTTGGCCCAGGGACGAATCCCGGATGCCCTTAACGAGGTCTAGTCAATTCATCAAATGATATCGCAATAAGATCTATCGTTTAACGATCGTAACGGTCAAAACGGCGACGCAAACGAATCTCAAGGGGGCTCGAACGAGTCTCCGCAACCAAAATATACTTTACTACACTATTTTAGAAGACAACAGAAATACGATAATAGATCTTACACACATTATACGAGTAACTTAACGAATGGAATATATAGTATATTGGTATTTAAGCCATGACACTTTTTCTCCCCGAATTATGTCGCGATGCATGTAGGCCCTTGCTCCAGCCAGCCGTGGAAACGTAGATAGTCGTCGAATACATTACACGAGCATCTCTCCGTCTCGTCGTCATAATATGTATAATTAAAACACACACACACACACACACAAGCAAATCGACTTGCATAAATATTCGTTTTAAAAAGTCTTTTTAAATCCATTACCGTGAAAAATCGGAATAGGATCATACTAATACATATTGGAGGAGAGATGGCGAGCAAGGTGCATCAAATACGGAGCTTTCTCGCAAAAAAATTAAATAAAAATAATAATAACGATTTAAAAAATGGGGAGGGAGGATAAACCTACGATCGCGTATACGCGCAGATTTAACGAGCAACAGTTATAAAGCGAGTGTGTGAAGGGCGCACGAGAGCGAAGGCGGCGTCGCAAAATATACTTGCACTACATCTTGATAACAAACAAAAATAATAATAATAATTTGATGAGAAAAAAAAAGAAAAATGAAAAATTGCGTTAATCTACCTATGATTTTTAAATGTGTGTTCTTGCTATCGAAAATAAGTATGCGGAGCGTGACTCGCGTGTCGTTTGCCCTTTGTACATCAGCGGATGTTCGGGTCCTTTGCCAAAAGATAAAAGAAAAAAATTAAGCGTTAGCGCAATCGACCAGAATCCTTAGGGAAAGTCGAGCGTTCGACGACCATCGTGTACCCCTCGCCTTCGATGCTTAATTAAATGCTCGAGGTTAAACGCGTCAACTAATAAATTATATACACATATTTATCTCGCATCGATCGAGTAATTCGTCGTATTAGCTCTTACACATTATTCCACCTTTCCTCTCGGGGTCACGTGAGCTAGGTCGACGCTCGACAGTCTATGGATTATAATGCACACACGGCGCTATTTAATATTGTAACTGACAAATATGCGTATCATTTGTACAACGTCATCGAGAATAAAACGAGGAAGAAATAAACATAAGTAACAACGGATGGCAAAGGTCCCCTCGCCCTGTCAAATATAGCGCAACGACGGTCAGAAACATACCGCGAATAAAATAATAAATGAATCATTTAAAAAAAAATTTAATATCTCACATTCTCTCTCTTTCTCTCTCTCTCTCTCTCTCTCTCTCTCTCTCTCTCTCTCTCTCTCTCTCTCTCTCTCTCTCTCTCTCTCTCTCTCTCTATCTCTATCTTTTGACTACAATAAATATAATGAATAATAATTCTATCTCTCTTTGCTACCAAGTTGTACTTATTCTTAATTAATTTACTTGTACAAAAATGTGTTAAATAATAAATATATAATATAATATAAAAGTATAAATAAAATACACATTATATATATATATCTATATATATATATATATATATATATATATGTATATATATATATATATATTTATATTTATTTATATATACAGATATACAGATATATATATATACATATATATATATATATATATATATATATATATATATGCATATATCATAACATTAATTACGTATAATTATGATTATGGTTATTATTATTACTCATTGATATCACTATCGAAAAGAAAAAAATTGAATTCAAAGAAACCCGTAGGGAGAATGAATGACGTGCGATAAGAGCCAACACGTATGGTTGCGCATTATGTATTAACGATGTGAACTGATAATTGTGATCGCCCTTCGTGCAATGAGAATAACATTAATGCGCAAAATAATTATCTGAGTATAATACCTTGGTAATACAGGTGGAGAGAGTGATGACGGAGGAGGTGGTAAAGGGGAATGATGTTGATGATAAAATTGCAATTTTTTGGGTAGTTCTTTTTTCGTGTGTAAGGCCAATCTAATGAAACGTTGAATAAATTAACTCTATACATATGATGCTAAATGATAAATAGTGTACGTGAGCGACGTGAATTAATCCTGGAATGCAGATACTAAACGAAATTTTAAAAATTTGGAAAAAATTTTACTAAAAACTAAAAGACGGCGCTAAGTTTCTTCAATAATTATATTTGTACGGATTTTCGACGGTTTCACATTGAAAAATCAAGTGCGTATGTACACGAGCAGCTTTCTGCCTATCATACGTGGCGATTCTACTTAAATAAATAAAAATTAATGAAATTATCCTCGTATATGGTACAGCTATGAATTATTGTGCTTCAGTACTATCAGCAGAACAACGTGGTAGCTATGAATATCTTATAAAATCAAACAATCCTTTGGAAAATACTAAAATGCGTTCCAGGGTTAAATGCCGTACGCTGGCGGCTACGCCCTTACTGCTTTTTTTATTTATTTTGCTAAAAATTCTATCATCGTTCTCGTGTTCTATTAATATTGTTTTTTCTCTCCTAAGATTCTTCGGTGCAATATGTTGTCTCGGTGTTTCACCATGTCCTGTGTTTGAGCGACAATATTTATAAGAATTGAAGCCTGAGGAACCGAGTGGTCTATTGGCGTACGTTAGTCGTTCGCGATGTCAAGAATTTAACTCTAACTGTTTGTCCTATTCACTTTCCGTATCCTCAGCCTAAGATCATGCGTGAAAAATACGAAAATTTCATAATTTCAAGTGGTACATGACTATAAAAAAAAAAGACGATAACCAAAACTTGAAAAAAATTTTTAAATAAAAACTTGAGCCTTCGGCGAATTTTGAATGTAAAGTTTTTATCACACTATTTGGAAATTCTTGATGACGCTGGTATGCTTATCTCTGTACTTTAATTAATTTCGGATTACCTCGTCCACCGAAAGTTACTCGAGCATAATTCAAATTTTCATTCGATTCGGTTAAGCGAAACACTGTGTAACGCGAGGGTAACGCAACGAGTGCGCGAGAAGAACAATGACATCGACAAATTAATCTTCATAATCGTAATCTATATCGCAACTATTGTTTCTTTCGTTAGCTCTCGTTTATTTTTGCTAAGTTTTGCATCAGCAATCCACCACTGTACATACTCTTACATTATAGTTCGCAACGCGACTCTAACTTGTCTCGTAGAATCTATCACTGAACGAAAGAACAAGTGGACGAGGTGATGATTGATTGAATTTTTAAATAATATTTATGATAACAATATCGTAATAAAGAATGTTTGACAATGAGTGCGAGAAGCCGAAGGTCACATCACGATATATTAATGCAAATCGACGATATTCAGCTTCAAAGATTTCTCAATGAAATCGAGAGATAGATAATTGGGCGCGGAATTAAAAGGAAAAAAAAACCATTGAAATAATTAGACCGAGTGATTGTACATTGATGACGACGTGAGTAGACACAAGCGTGAGGTGTACAATTAATGATGATGAAGAGTGTACGATTGGGGGTGTCGAACCCAGCGCCTTTCTCTTAGACTTATCGCGCAACCCGTAAACAAGACGTCGAACGTTGATTCACGAACGTGCTTATTCAATATTTATTTTGGCTCGTTACTCATTGTACTCTGTACGGCTAATTTTATTCTTACATACTTGGGTGTCTTAAAAATCATTGAAGAGAGAGAATAAGATACATTTTAAAACAAATGCACGTGCGTGGAGATACGTCAGGGTCGCGGGACGCGCAACAACCTCTTAGATATTATATTATTATTATTATTATTATTATTAATATAAAAACTTGTTCTACACTCTGTCCCTCCGTGATACATACACACGTACATATATAAATATAAATATATACATATATACATATATTATAAATATACCTACGTACTAATGTGTTATACTCAAAGGTCGTACAATGCGCGTCTTCTTAAAAATCGTGTGACACGTATGAGCGTGTAACGCGAGTGAAAACGTGCGAGATCGAAGATGATGATACGCGTGAGCGCGTTTATCTTCCACGGACGCGTTTGTCAAGAACGATTTTCCTAATATCGCTTTGCTTTTCTATTTTTCGATCCAGCAATTAAAATCGATTCAATCGTCGGTTATCGCGATATCGTTGTTCAATTCGACGTTACAACACGGGTAAATAATATTGTATTCGCGTAATTTCCAATTGTCATTTACGAGATTAACATTGAGAGAGCAGACACTACGAAAGCACAACAAACAACAACAACAACAACAAAAGTGACGTTTCGATCGAGATTACTGTCGGTGATTTGATAACGGATTTTGAAAATATATGAGGAAAATGAAAAAAAATGCTAAAAGATATTGACAGTCGTTGTGAAATTGTAGCTAAAGGCAAACGTCTGGCGAACCCGTAAGAGGACGAGAAAAAGAAAGAAAATAAAAAGAATTACGTGTACCGAAGTATTAATACTTAAAAACAAAGTTCTCATCTCTCTCTCATCTTTATATATGACAATTTAAAAAAAAAACCAAGTCATAGTGAATATGTAGACATATAACAAAAAACATGCAGCGATGCGCATATGCACATACATATACATATATTATTATAAATATTGTATACACGTGTACAGAGCGTTCACGCGGTAACCGCCTTCTCCTCCGTCGTGTAGCGTCGTACGTAAGTCATCGTCGCGGAATTCTGAAAGTAAGGGTGAAGGCAGTGCCTCTGAACTCTCTGGCCGACGATTTTACAAGGAAAGATTGCGCGAGGGACCGTCATGTCCCGTACAGTCCATTGGACGATAGGTGAATTTATTAAGGATTTTGTCAGGATCCTTTACGGCATGGTGTATTAACGAAAAATGAAACTAGGCGAATTATAATTCGCCTCGCTTGATCGAGCGGTCGAAAGATTCTGATGATGAGGTACGATGAAGAAAATGCAAAGATAATTTATTCTATGAGAAGCGATATCAGAGATCAACTCGATCAACAGCATTGATGATGATGATAAGCTTGTGGATTGATGACAAACATCGTAAAGAGATCGACAGTGTTGCAAATACCGTGCCGTCTTGTGTCATCAATACCAAACGATGTAAAGTTCTCATCCGGTTTATCGGAGCTACGTCCGCTAAAATCATAACGATGGTGGCGCTGTCCTGTGACGGAGAGTGCGGACGTAACTGAGATGGCCAATGACGGCTCTTGTTTCTAGCTGTTTTTTTTTTTTTTTTTTTTTTCTTCGTTTTTTTTTTTTTCGTTTTATTTTTATGGTTCGGAACTGGGCTTGGGTCTACCCACTAAGCCTGCGCTTTGACTGTCATTCAGTTGACTACAGAAAAAAAACAACTTTAGCGCGCGTAACCAGAAAAATAAAACGAAACAAGGCTATACGACCATACGTTCACCCGCTGCTAACGCGGACCGCATGTGCGCATATCAGATGAGCAGCGGTAATCTCACTTACGCCGCAGTCTGCCGATAAGATGGCGACACTCGTAGGTTAAAAAAACAAATGGCGCTTTTAGCAGTACACGTTCCTCAACCATTTTTTAAATAAAAACTTTGCGGTACATTAACGAATGAGCTCGTAAGAACGAGAAGACACGGATGATTCGGTTACTTGTCGGTTTATCGGAGTGTTTTAAATTATCGACGACGCTTCGATAAATAAACAATCTCTGGTATCGAACATAATCCCGCTTTATCGTCTGATTATAAAATTACTTTTTCTCCAAAAAGCTCTTCGTGTCCTTCGGATCTCAGAAAAATCCTTTACGACCGCTCGGCCCTCAATAATCTTTCATCGATCATTAACAATATGCATTAAACTTTTTATTACTATAAAGTATATCATTCTCCGACACCCTTTAACATCCAAGGTTTCACACTTGTTGTACAGTGTGATCGAGATCTTGTTCTCGCCGACACGTAGTAACATAATATAACGACGCACTCTCGTACGACTATACGATGAATTCACCGTGCTGGGCGAGCGATCGAACTTGAACTTTAATTCGTGAAATCCGAAGTATATGAAAAGAGAGAGAAAAACAAAAAATTCAAAATATAAAACTGTACATAAACGTGCGTTTACCATTATTATCCATTTATTACTATTGTGAAATTATACTCTGTAAGATCTTCGACTATTCGACGTTATCGAAATGAGGCTAAGGATTTAAGACGAACGATGATGAAGAGATGATGAAAAAAAGAAATAAATAAACAACAAATTGAAAAAAAAACAAACAAAAACCACTGAAAATAGAAGATGTAAGAAGCTGAATAAAGCGGAGATTACGTACACGGATTTCCGTGTACGTTGTTTTAGCGTCAATGCGACTCTATCTCTCACGAAATAAATATAATATATATATTTGTTTATATAACGATAACGACGATTATTATAATAATAATAATACTTTCATCATCATCATCAGCGTCATCGTCGTCATCATCATCGTCATCGTCATCGTTATTTATTTATTATTACTATTATTATTATGATGACCATTATCGAAGGTGGTACGATGAGTAATTATATTAATATAAATAAACAAGAAAAAGTCTTACTTATACATAATTATATGAATACATCATGATGATATATACGTAATAATTAATTACTATGGTAATATATCTTATTATTATTCTTCTTATTATTATTACTATTATGAAATAACATCCCCTACTCCCATTTGTTGTGAATGTTTACGTTGTTTAATGATATGCAAGATTATTCTAAAAATAAAGTCTATGATTTCCACGTGAATGTGCGAATTCGTACTTACAAGCGTCTTTAGCTAACGATAAGCGCCCATATTCGATATTTCATATATTACCTTTGATTTTATTACAACGGAAATGACGACTTTACGAAAATTTCAATACTAATAATACCTGCGACAGATTGCTTGATTCAATATGGTATATATAATAACATCGGTTCGCCTTGGAGGTTTCGTAAAATACAAGTTCCAGGGCTCTACGAGTACAACGACACGTTCGTTTCGTCCAGAAAGATTTGATTTTTGTGGTTTCTTTCTCTACGCGGCATCCATGTTTCAGCCCAAAAGTACAGCAATCTCTCAGACTGCATCCAAAAATATGACTCAAGCATTTTTGAGTATCTCTTTAATTCAGTATTATTGATTTTAGTTAAATTCTTTTATTCAATTGATATTTGAATCACAATCCCGGCACTCGAGAGACCCTCGGGATTATATTTTTCGTGAAAACGAACAAAATCTTTTGTATTTGCTGTGTGCATGATGCCAAGTGGCATCTTTTGTGGCCAGTTTTATGTCAATGATACATTAGATTGGATACATTTCCATGAATATAGATGAGAAGTTGTGATTTTTTATTCAATAATGAAGGAACGAATCATGATTTGAAAACGAACAAATGCTCTGATGTTATAAAATATTCAAAACAGTTTTCTACATGACGAGAGGTACGTAGGAAGCTGTTTTCCTCTCAGAAAAATTGAACTTTAATAGCTAAAAGGGTTATTACTACTTTACTATTATCAATTGCCAAAACTCAGTGCCAATAGTACAAAAATTCGTTACCGTGAACACTGACGATCAGTTATTGATATTCCCCCCCCCCCCCCCATAACGAATATGGTATCTCGTACTATCGCGGATGTAATTACAGTAATTAGAGTGCTTATGGTAGAGTGACAATCATTATTCTCCAGAACATATTCCAATGTTAAATTGTTGCGTGCAATCGTCTAGACATTTTTTTCTCTACGTAACTTTGGAAATTAAATGTTATACATTTCGAAAATCGAACTATGAAGTCGAGTAGCGAATAATATGGATACGTTAGGTACCAAAAACGATGCAAGTACATTCTTCAAACGCTCTTCGTACATTAGCGAATAGTTCCTTGTATTCGGTCCGTGCGCGTCTTTGTTAACGAGTCGAGAGATCGGTCAATGCGCGATATAAATAGATTGTCATCTCTGCTAGCAGATTATTTTCAATAGTCTTGAAAATCAGGGTATTATCGTTTTGACCTCACATTTTTTTAATCGAGCTCTATCAAAAGGATTTGCTACTGAAGAGAAAAATCTTTTGAAGCGCCATTGTCCTTTCTTCATGATTTAATTAAAAAATCGCAACACCTCGTCTATCCATGCAGCGGCGGATATTATTTGACGTATCAACAGTATAAAACTGGTCACAAACAATGTCAATTCCCTTTGTACACACAACGGATATTATAAGAATCTTACAAAAGTAAAAGTTTTCGAACAAAACCCGGGTTAATTGCCTCATGGCGTCGCGCACTCGCAGGACGAGATACGCGCAGGCGCTTCAAGATTCAACGATAGAGAACGTTCGTATGCAATTTTTTTTTTTTTTTTTTCTTATTAGCAACAATGACGAGCGACGCAAGTATAAGCGAGAACATCACGGATCGGCGTTGCTGCGTAAAAAAATTCTTTTCACTGGAGAAACTGCAATGCGAAGACGAAATCAGCCAAGTTCCATGTACTTCGCAATGTAAAAAATAAGAAATTAGGAATCTAGCGCAACAATGGAAAAGGATACGTACAACGTTCACGCAAAAATGCATAAACTCAAAATAATGAAGGTGCCATCTTGATATCAGCTGTCACAAGCAGACAATACGCAGGTGGGGGATATTTTTGATTGACATTTTGTCTTGCGTACCTTCGTTAACACGAAATATCGATTACTCGCTAGCATTGTCTCTTGACGCTGATTCAACGACGTTACAGCCTTGTTGAGTTTTTTAATTTTAATCATTTTTATTTATTATTCGATTCAATTGCAAACGACTGTAACGATTGAAGAATTAAAAAAAAAATGATCATTACAGTTTTTTTCGCTGGCGAAATGCGAGTGTTATCGTTGCGAATTAAATTTTTTACCAAGTTGTGACAGAATTGAGAAATAACCTCGCGAGGCTCGGTACGAATGTCAATTTTTTTTTATATTTGTAAAATATTTTCTGTTTATTGCACGACATCGAATTATATGGCGAAACTAACCTTTTTCAATTTTAGTGGCAGCGAGGATCTTAGCGCCACAGTGACATGGAAATAACTCAAGCCGATCTTCGAATAGGTGACCACACGGCTGAATCGATCTGCGAGAGCTTTCAAAATGATAAGTATGAGGTTGAAGAATCGGAGGGCATTGAAAACAACATTTGTTATACCCTCGACGTAAGACAAAGACTTCTTACGGAATCCAACGCACAAGGCAAAAATTCTAGTTACATCGTGGTTTCTCCTAATGTCGAACCGAATCTAAATTCTATACAGATCCTGGGAGCGGAAACTAGTAATATAACTCAGGAATCTATATATCCAGATTCCGTGGATTCTGAGTTTCTCAACGAAGAAATCAACAGGCGTATGAATCGAGCTACCGAGGTATTTGTAAGAAACGAGGATCAGTTAGAAAACTACAATATTTCAACTGTCGTAATATCCAACAATATTTTGGAGGAATTGAGTTTCAGTATAAAGAAGGAGAAATCGGATTTTGAGTCGGATTGGTTGTGTACAGAGGACAAAGACTCGGAGAAAGTTGAAATAATTTGTCAAGTAGAAAGATCGAGAAGGGACATATCCGTAGAAGAGACGGAAAAGAATTCGCTAGGAATCGAGTGCAGAAGCAAAAGATCGAAAAAACAAAGATTCAGACGGGAAGCATTGCGACAAGAGAATCGAGAAAGATTGCGAAAGAAAGCCGAGTGTATGAGAGAGAAGCGAAAGAAATTGTACGAAGAAGAGAGCGAGGAGCAGAGGTTGGATAGATTGGCGAAGGAAGCGGCGAAACGGCGAGAGATGAGAATGTATTATGAGACGCCGGAGCAGAGAAGAAAGAGGCTCGACGCTGAAGCGGCGAGAAAACGAGAGTACAGGATGTACAACGAGACACCGGACGAGAGAAGAAAACGACTGGATCGCGAGGCCGAACGGAGAAGAGTCAAGAGGTTGACGATGTACGCGAGCGAGACTCCCGAGCAGAGAAGAGAGAGATTGAACAAAGAATCGGCCAAGAGACGAGAAGCGCGGCTTAATCAGTACGCGAAGGAGACCGAGGAGCAGAGGCAAGAACGATTACGAAAAGACGCTTTGAGAGCGAGGGAAATGAGGTTTACCAGATCGGCCATTGAGACCGAAGAGGAACGTAGGCAAAGGTTAGTAAAAGATGCTCTTAGAAAGAGAGAATTAAGAATGCATGGAGGTTCCTCGGTTAGCCATTTCACCGAACTACAAACGGTGCGAAATTTTGAAGAATTAAACAATGTACAGATGAAGGACGATCCCGATAATCAATTGGGCGGTCATTACCTTAGCAACTGGATGATGTGGTTTCAAAATACTCTGACGCAAACCGTGAATTCCGCGGAAAGAAGTAGCGACGAGACGCACCAACAGGCTCACGTCTGAGAAGAACGTCCCGAGAATAATACGTGGATATTACGATTCGTTCGTTCAAAGAGATCAACGATCCGCTCGGTCCGATGCGAGGGCACGCTATCGTCAAAGACTAATAAATACATCGGTGAAGCTAATTTAAGAATGGTGCAATTATTCGATTATCGTTAAACATCGTGATATCATTGTACTTTGAGCTGGGCTCGTGTGTTATCGAACGTTTTCAAACGCGAACTAAGTGTACACGGATGTTACGTTTATAAACGAATAAGGTAAAAGAAAAATGTTCATCGAGAACGAATCGATGATAATCGTTGTGGTTTATTCGCCAAAAATCTATCAACGATATAATTGATAGAAAAAGAAAAAAGGAGTAATTACCAGTGCCGTTTATTTATTAATATAGCCCACTCTTCTGTTTCGTTTAATTTTATTCACACGCTTGTTCCAACACAGTGTGATAATACCGTACTCTTAACAGTTCCTTCTTTATATTAAAAAAAACGAAAAATATATTTCAGTTAGAAATTTATCTATATTTCTATTGTTTTATCGCATCAACCGGGGCTATTTGATTAAACCAATAATTTATGATACGTATACGACGCACCAATCACCGATGCGAATGACTGATTAATATCCATCGGAAAATGTTCGTCCTTGTGTTGTTGTTGTTATTATTATTATTATTATTATTTTACGTATCTTAAGGCACTTTAATAAATATCAGGCAAATCCAGACGTATAGTGATTGAACGTGCTATATAATTTGTTATAAATCGTAACAGCCAGTGTCATAGATGCATTTATTAAGTGTGTAAAAAGAGGCACGGAATAATCTATCGATGAAATCAAGTGAGCTTTGTATCATCCGATTGAGCGTATATATCCGATATACGTAAATCGATTCAAGTTATAAGTGTTTTTTAAATAAATATGTTTGCTACGCCATTACATTAAAGTCCCGTGATTGTCCTCGGAGATCCGGTTGCTTCACTTTTTATTTGTGTGCCATCGAATGAAAAGTCCACGTCGATAGCAAGAATTTTCAGTTGAAGTCTTTGGGCACGAAAGTCCTTGAGATTTCATTTCTTTTCGGTTCGATCCCAAATTTTCGACTCTCTCGGCAACCGATTCTTCAACCGTACTCGTGCTCGTATTATTAATAAGATTTTTCTTCAAGAAATCCTTTACCGCGATCATCACGTCGTACATCTCCCGACGTTCCTCCAATAATTCTCTTATCACGCGTTGTTCAAAAGTCTCATCGTCTTTATAGCGATTCGCGGAATCGTTGGTTTGCCTGAAGATAGTAATTTCGTTTGGTTTCCATGGTACCAGAGCAACAGACGTATTAGCTTCGTTTTTATCAATCGAAGAAAAATCGTAATTCTGTTGCTTCTGTTTCGATTGATCCATATCTTCTTAAATTTGGAATATTCTCCACGAATAATACTTGAAGATTTGTGCGAGTTTCGATTCGATTGAAAACAATTACACGATCCTTCCTTTATTTCAGCTATGGATCACGTAGGTATAAATGTTTGGGGCACGATCGCAATCACGACACGTGGTCCTGCGTCGATGTTTCCAGCAATTACCAGATACGCAAAAGGTCTTGAGATGCTTCAAACATTTGTAATCACTTACGTTTACTATATTCTGTATTATCGTTGAGAACGCCCATCCTTTATTCTTAACTTTCGTGTTTTCATTTCTAGTTTCTAACGAGTGCGAGGAGCCTTCGGAATCTTTAATTAATTTTGATGAAACTTCAGTTATGCTCGAGTCAATAAATTCCTTTAGTCTCTTGTCGACACCACAAGTAATCGAAGGATTTGTATCCTTGGGATGTATCCCGCAGCGACACATAATTGGTAAACCGTGATTATCACTCTTCTTTTCTTCATTTACATTAAGATCTGCAAGAGTCGTGGATGAACCAAGATATTTCGTTTGCTCGATCCACTTACTTTCCGAAGTAACTAGATTTTCAATGTGGCAAGAACAATCACCGTTCTCCGAGCGATCATCAATATTGCTTATTTTTTCTAATTTATTTCCCATTATAATTAAAACCAAAAAAATATTAACGCTGCAAATGCAAACGAAATGTAAGTTAACCGTCATAAACCGTGAGGAATTAAAAAATTCTTTTGTTTTATCACACAGGAAAATGCCTTTCAATTCCTGAAGAGGGTTCCACTACTGATAATATCAAAATTAATTACTTCGGATGACGCGACTGATAAGTTTTAATACTAAATGAAAAATTAGATCATGTCGACAAAATAGAATTTCGTTTTTTCTTCAATTCATAGTTGTTGCCATTAAATATGTATGAGTTGTCGATTCAAATTATCAGTATTTGATCTTATGGAAATATTGTCATTACAGTCTTGATAATAATGCACTATGGAAAATTATTTAAACAAGGATTTTACAGAGACAACAATATTAATAACAGTTTGTACGCGGGGAAAGAATATATTCTTTTACTGTAAAATCTTAATAGCGATTTATTTACTTTTTTTTAAGGTGATGTGTTATTCTATCGGATCGCCGTACACGCGAGAGGTATATCAGAATTTTTTCATCGTGAATTTCTCCGCTAAGAATGATCTCTCGGATAAATAACGAGAACGGTGTACCGTCCGATTGTGAGACGCAGTTCATCGTTCTCCACTTTTAAAAATCTTTATTACAATTTTTATCGGTTCATGCTTATTTCCGAAAATATATCTTACTCGTGCAGTGCTTTGGACAGTTTTCTTTTTATATAATAAAAGCTGTAGGTAAATATTAAACGAGACTCAACACATTGGAAGCGGTCGTTGCGTTGATTATGCAAGGAGGCGTAAAGTTAACGAATCTTATTGTATTCTTAATGTTAATATACGTGGAAGATATCGTGATGATGATACCAACAGCAACTACGCAATAGCCAAACCAATCGAACAGTCGGTGAACGTCGAATCGTCGCAATACACTGCGGTCAACTTGTACGCGTCTAACATTTTTTATTTTACGTATTCTTTCCGGTCGCGTAGCTTCGAGGAGGACCGGATGAGGCTCGGTGTTTAGGTTCTTCAGTCGCAGTTCTTCGGCGAACGTTCGTTCCTCCGTACTCGTGTCTTCGTTGAGATCACTGAGCAAACTAGAGGAATCATCGTCGTAGTAAACGTAGGAATAACGGTGTCTATTGATCTCGTCATCGAGAAAACCGTAGTAAACCGACTGAGAGTGAATCCGTGGATCGGTGAGAGTCTCCGTTCCCGAAAAGCGTTCCGAAGGTGAGAATACCTCGAGATTCCCAGGTCTCGTGGCATATTCAATCTTGAGAGCTCTAGCACGAGCGTACATCAACGGTGGAAGTACGAAGATCAAAGGACCGGTAAGTGTTCCACCGATCAGAGCCATCACGATGTCAAAGCGCGGTACCGATTCGCCGATTGCAACTCCAAGAAAAACAACCGCTGATCTCATAGCGCATCGTTTCCAACCAAAAGCTGGAAAAATGGTTGAAGCGGAGATGATTAAACTTTTATTGCTTTTCATTCCTTGGAAAGAAAGATTTTTTACGAGATTTTAACGCCAATGTACAAAGCGGTTTAATACAAATCTTCGCATAGATGCATTCATCTCACACAATTTCTTTGCACAGCTTCCCAATAGAGAAAGCTATGTGATGGTGAACATATTTTTTTTGGAATTATCATATCAGCGTGTTCAAAATGTGTCAAAATGTCCATAAAACACTTTTTAATGTTTGGACGTGTGTGTGTGTGTATGTAATATCACTGTAAAATTCTAATGTCTATAACTCGAGAATGGTTTGAGCTAAAACTGGTTTGAGAACCACCGATAAAATTCTTATGTGCATAGCACAAGCCATTCCAAATAAAAAAGAGTTAAACAGAGTGAAAGAACAACAAGAAATTAATTTTATAAGCAGCAATGAAGGGGTTGAAATTGATCAATATAACTATAGAAGAAACTTTGTGAATAATTTTAAAAAATTAGCAAGTAAGGTGGATTAGTAGTTTCCAGAATTTTATTGGGTTGTTCGGAAAGTAATTTCGTTTTTTCCCAACAGAGGACTTAATTGTATTTTTTCACAACCAACTTCACACTTAAGCCGCATAATCATATGTATTTTGACAGCTGATATAGCAAGGCTTGCTTGTGAAAAAATTCAATTGATTCTGCACAGTTGTTTTTGGTTGATACCCTTTTAAATATGGAAAGTGAAAAACAGCATTTTCGGCATATTTTACTTTTTTACTATAGAAAAGGTATAAAAGGTGTTCAGGCGAGAAAAAAATTATCCGATGTGTATGGGGAAGATGTGTTAAGTGAGCGCCAGTGCCAAAACTGGTTTGCAAAATTCCGATCCGGCAATTTTGATCTCGAAGATGCACCACGTTCTGGAAGGCCAGTTAAAGCTGATGAAGACACAATAAAGGCATTAATTGATGCAAACCGGCGAATAACAACTCGTGAGATCGCTGAGAAATTAAATTTATCAAATTCGACCGTTCATGATCATTTGAAACGGCTAGGTTTAACCTCAAAGCTCGACATATGGGTTCCTCATCTTCTTACGGAAAAAAATTTGTGCCGTCGCATTGACGTTTGTGATTTGCTTCTCAAACGCCAAGAAAATGATCCATTTTTGAAGCGTATCATCACTGGGGACGAGAAATGGATTGTCTACAAGAATGTTAAGCGCAAAAGATCCTGGAGTAGAAAAGATGAACCGGCTCAAAGCACTTCGAAAGTCAATATTCATCAAAAAAAGGTTATGCTATCTGTTTGGTGGGATTTCAAAGGAATCGTTTATTTTGAGCTTCTACCGAGCAACAGAACGATCAATTCTGAAGTGTACTGTCATCAGTTGGACAAATTGAATGATTCACTTAAAGAAAAAAGGCCAGAATTGGTCAATAGAAAAGATATAGTGTTCCAACAAGATAATGCCAGACCATATACAAGTTTGACCACTCGGAAAAAAATGTTAGAGCTTGGATGGGATATACTGCCACACCCACCATACTCTCCGGACCTGGCACCTTCAGATTATCATCTGTTCCCTTCTCTACAAAATTTTATAGACGGTAAAACGTTTAATTCAAATGAGGAGGTCAAAAGTCACTTGGATCAGTTTTTTGCCAGCAAAGAACAAACATTTTATGAGCGTGGAATCATGCTACTGCCAGAAAGATGGCAAAAGGTATTGGATCAGAATGGACAATATTCGATTGAATAAAATATTAATTCACTATAAGAAAATAGTCTTTCATTTTTATAAAAAAAAAAAAACGAAATCACTTTTCGAACAACCCAATATTTTTCTACTACCAACCGATTTTCACTTACATCTGCGAACCTCCATACGATCCTCCAAGTGTTGAAAGAGCGCCGAGTGTCCTATCGCACTTGAAAAACATAGCTGAAGAGCTGCCAGCAAGATTGCTGCCCGAATAACGTAACTGGAGCCCACTACTTGTAAAATATTTGCCGTTGTGCTTCCTCCGTATCTCCACACAGCGAGACCAGCGGTTACACCGAAGAAAGAACCGCTAACTGTATAGAAATATAACAGAGGATGTAACTCTGATGATACAAAAAGAAGAAAAAAGTCAATTAAGCGAGGGACATTCGTGTAGAAACCAATTTTAATGGAAATTCCGGAAATATTATTGCTTCGATACCATTCGGATGATCTTTGCCGATTTTTTTTTACCAATCCTGCAGGTCATTTTACGATATGAGCAAGATATAGTTGAAATCTGTATCCACAACTGTTATCGAGTTATACTAACTATGGAGACTCTCCAGTCTCCATCATGACGACCCATCAGGACGATATGACACGGCACGGTGTGTCGGCGACATGCAGTTTCCACCAGCCTACACTCGGTGTATCTATCGAGCGAAAGTAAGAGAAACATAGAGATAAACGGGATGGATTCTGACTCTTCTTGTTCTCGTGCGATAGATATACCGAGTGTTGTCCAATGTGACAACCGAAAAGGCCATTAGATTTATTTCCAAAGTATGACTTGAATCGCATTTTTTCGACTGCAATCGACACTTCCTCACTGTGCATCATTCATCGAAGCCAGGGAAACTGCGAAAAAACCTAGGGCCGATACAGCCGGTGCCTACTCAAGTCCTTGGTAGTAATGAAACGTGAAGTCCAGCACGACGATCAGAGGCGCTTATGGCAGCACTTCCTCCCAGTGATTCATCATCCGCGAGATATTAACCAGCGCGGGGGACACTCGAAACCCTAACACAGACCTATCTCCTCATCACTGAGAGCTGTTGGACGTTGATTAATAACAGGTGGAGTGGTCGGAACCAGGGGGATTGCAGTAAAATACTTAGAAAAAATTCAATTGGTATCGTCCGATAATCGAACCCAGATCTGCCTCGTGCTAAAACCAAGGTATCGTTAACCGAATCACTGCTCTTCTTCAAATTTGCAGAAGTAAATTAGATAAACACAGCCTCAAACTTTATCTCATTCTTATCGTAAAATTATTTGCAAGAAACGGTATAGGTTTCATAAATATTTTTCTAGTAATATGGAACGTTATAGCTTTTTTAAAAAAATATTCTTTCAACTAGGGTTTCCTTCAACACGTATGTCACCCAATAATAAGTGAAGATGACGGACTCAGAAATGAAAAAATGACAGCCTTGTCGATGTCTCGAGGTTGTCGCATATCCACCTGCACGGTCATTAACGTCGGATGAACGTCGAACTGGAATGCCAACATTCCATAACTGCGAATAAAAGAATAAAGATTATTGAGTATAAAGCAATTTTCCGGTTTTTTTCGACGCATACCCAGAAATAAATTTCTCCCAAGATGGCGAGGTTGGCACTGGAACTGTATTCAAAATACGATCATCCATAACGATGCACCACCAGATAAGAATTGCCGTGAGAGTCGCAGCTATTGACGAGCACACGGCAAGCCACCTTAAAATAAACTTTTCATTAAGATTTAATGCATAGTAGGGTCACTGTATCTTTATCTTTATTTTTTTTTATTTCAAGTGTTAATACAAAACTTTAATCTTTTAACGGCAACCCACCTTAAAGTGAAGTTTTCGTTAAGATTCAATGCACAATAGTGTGACTATATCTTTATCTTTATTTTTTCTATTCCAAGTGTTGACACAAAACTTTAATCTTTAAACGGCATATCACCTTGAGGTAAGGTTTTCGTTAAGATTTACTGCACAGTAGGATGACTATATCTTCATCTTTTTTTTTACTCCACGTGTTAACACAAAATTTTACTCTTTAAACGACAAGCCTTAACCTTAAAGTTAAGTTTTCGTTAAGATTCAATGCACAGTAGGATGACTATATCTTTATCTTTATTTTTTTTATTCCAAGTGTTAATACAAAACTTCACTCTTTATTGTGAAAAATTATGTTTCGAAAGATCCATCTCTGCAAAAAAACTATTTAGCAGTTCTTGAAATAGCTCGAAAAAGATAGCTTTTGTCGAAATTATCTCTCAAAATTTATTTAACACACTTCTCTAATATTTTTTTAAATATTTCATATTATGATTTTATATGCAGAATAAAAAAAAATATATTAGCAATTGTTACATGAATTATGCATGAAGTTTTCGTTTTAGTTACAATTTTTATAAAAATATATTAAAGCACTGAAATTTTATTGCAATTTTAATTTTTTTTATTTCTCGATCAATCAAATTTTATTGAATCTGTTTGAAAAAATTACTTTTAATAAATAAGAATTCAAACTTGCACATTGCTTTTTTTCTTATTTGCAACATTTCACAGTTTCTTCTTTGAGGAATACGAAATCGATCAAAATACTTTCTCATTGAGTTGGCTTTGTGAAAAGTAATTAGAAAGCAATGTACAAGGCTCAGTTTTGCATTCTTTTTCTTAAACTCTCGTTAATTTTACGTTTAATACGTCATAGCACGACGTAGATTTCATGATATGAGTTTCATAACGTAAAGCACAAAATCAGTGATGGAGTTATCATTGAACGTTAATAGTTGGTGAAATAGTACATTATTGCTTAAGTATGAAGAACAAAGAAGAAGATGAAAAGAAAACAATATTTAAAAAAACAAGGCCTGCGAATTTCAAGTTTGCACATTGCTTTCTCATGATTCTCGCCAACCGATAGATTTTCCTCCATGTAGGAACTCATGGCTTCCTCATAGAGAAAGTGATATAAAAATTTTCAATAACGCCTTAATCGATTCTCACCAAATTCACGACCAAGTATTCTTGTACTCTAGCCAATATGTATTCCAAGTTTCGGTTTGATTGATGTAAATTTACAAAAGTTACAGCGAAAAATAGATATTTTTTTCGAAAAATTACAACAATTTATTGTTGAATAAAATCTGAACGCCTTGAACGATTCGTGCCAAACTCAATACCAAATAATCTTGGCCCCTGGCCTATTCGTAGAAAATTTTTTAACTCGATAGCTAAAAATTTACGAAAGTTATAGAGCGTACATGCTTTTTTGGAAAAATTCAAACTACAAAATGAGACATCCGTTAGCGTTTTGAGCGAAAATTGCAGCAAACCGAGGGGAGTTGCGACCCGACTAGTGTGCAAAGTTTCAGAAAGATCCAATAACCCGTTCTCAAGATATATTCAATGCAATTTTGCAAGCTCATCCCTTACTCACTCTCTCTCACACACACACGCAGATTTTTTTAAATAAATACGATTTCTCGACATTTTGGGATTTTTTAAGGTATTTTGACATGAAAATCTCGAGAAATTTTTTTTCACAAAAACACTATCTTCAATGAGAAAGCAAAATAAAAAAATAATGATCGATTTTAAGAAATTTTGAGCGACCGCTAAATATTTTTCTCAGGATCAAATGTTCTTCACACTTGACTGAAAAATCCACAATTTTCGTACGAGGATCAGAATTAAAAGAAAAATATGTTCAAAATATTATCACCTGATGCACACGAAAAATTCATAAATTAATACGTTACGAATACTTTATATTATAGTACGCTCTCACTTCATATCACGAGGGCTTCCTAGCCACATGAGAGGACACAGAAGAACGCCAACAACGAGTAACCAGTAGCAGAATGACAAATCAAAATTGTTTTCCGAAACTTTAAGACCAAAAATCTGGAGATTCTGAGATGCTGAAAATTTTACGTAATTCGCGTTAAAATCTATAACTTTAAAGTATTATATCATTGTTATATTAATAAATAAACTAAGAGTATTCGACTCACCGACCAATAGATTAGGAATTCCGCAGCCAAAGACAGTGAGATCAAGAAGAAAGTTAACGCAAGTGCGCGCCCTTGGACCAAGCGTTAATTCCGTCACTGCTGCTAGAGGATATCTGCAATACATCATATTCCCGTTTATATATCTGGAAAAAAAAAAGATTTATATAATAATGAATGAAGTAAAAGTGACATACCGATTCTTGCGGGATATATGAGGGTCGATTGCATTGGCAATAATCCATGATTTGCCTAAGAGAGCAGCCGTGTAAATCTGAAGTCCAAATACGACGAGAACCAGAGGAATCCCTAATAATCCTAAAGATAATAATAATTAAATGACATCGTTATCAAGTAGGAAAGGACGTACTTGTATGTCAACAATTGTACTCCATCGTAATACAAAGACTTACCGCATTGAACAATCGCTCGCGGTAGTGCTATGATCGGAAACACGCCGAAAATATCAACGATGCACAGAGTCGCGAATATCAACGAAAGTCCGGTATTCGTCTGTTTGCAAAGGAGCGGCAAACTTTCGCGATTCATCTCACCTCCTTACCAGGACGGAGAGTGTGTACTCGAGGGAATTACAGTGTTCGATATCGAGCCGCGATGCAACTAACCGGTTCTTTCTGCGGCCAGTGTAACACGATAGCATTGAATAGAAATGGATGACTCAAACAGCGACGGTGGGAGCGGATGAAGACCCACAAGGTAGTTACGCCTTTACCGTCTTCACCACGTGTGTATTACACTCGATAAATATTTGCTACAGTAAAACACTGATTGAAAATCTATTTTCTTTGGCTGTTCAACCGTCAAATTTATTTACAAAAAATAGATATAGGAGTGAACAAGCGTTACATCTACCGAATGAATGTTTTGGAGAAATAAAAACATTGCCCACGATATCGTCGCGAGGCAAACAACTATCGTGTAAAGACCAGTAATTCTATTAATAATAACTTACGTAAATTGTGTGTCTAATAAATTTATGTTGGCGAGAGTCCGTTGCGTATCATGGATACAAAAAAAAATTAACCCAATCGGACACGATCGCAAAGAAAGAACACTTTTTTTTTGTGGAGTCGGAGATATGTTACAGGACTCCGTGATAAAGTCGTCGCAACGGTAATGGTAATAGTAATAGTATATGAACTTTTGTGAGAAATTCGTGAATATTATAATAAGTCGGTGTCTCTCTAGTCGTCTGTTTCGTAAGCCGGAGAGGCTGGGGAGTACGTGGGACTTGTGGGCGAGTATCCGGGTACCGGAGGCGAGTACGTCGGGCTGGTTGGCGAATAGCTCGGGCTCGTCGGTGTGTAAGTCGGACTGGTTGGTGAATATTTGGTACTCGAGGGTGAGTACTGGGGGCTCGACGGCGAGTACGTTGGACTCGTTGGCGAATAGTTCGGACTGCTCGGTGAATACCTCGTGCTTCCGGCTGAGGTATGTTGAGGTGAACTCGGTGAGTACGAGGGGCTTGTGGGTGAGTAAGTTGGACTGGTAGGTGAGTAGGTGGGACTCGCCGGTGTGTATTGGGGCGAAGTGCCAGCGAAAGACGGCGAGGTAGGAGAGTAGCTCGGACTGGTAGGCGAGTACTTGGGACTGCTCGGGGAGTAGCTCGGACTGGCTGGGGAATATTGAGGCGAGCTGGGCGAATAGCTCGGACTCGTCGGTGAGTACGAGGGCGAGGCTGGCGTGTAGTTCGGTGAACTTGGCGAATAACTGGGGCTCGTCGGTGAATAGCTCGGACTCGTTGGTGAATATCCGGGACTGGTCGGTGAGTAGCTCGGACTCGTTGGCGAATATCCGGGACTCGTCGGAGAGTAACTCGGGCTCGTCGGCGAATAGCTCGGACTCGTGGGTGAATAACTCGGACTGGTAGGCGAATAACTGTGGCTCGTCGGAGAGTAACTCGGGCTTGTCGGTGAGTAGCTTGGCGACGTGGGCGAATAACTCGGGCTGGTAGGCGAGTAATTCGGGCTCGTCGGCGAGTAAGACGGGCTCGTGGGCGAATAACTCGGGCTCGCCGGTGAGTATCCGGGACTCGTTGGCGAGTAGTTTGGACTCGTTGGGGAGTATGTGGGACTCGTCGGTGAATAATTTGGGCTCGAGGGTGTCATGCTCGGCGACGTTGGCAGATAAGCCGGCGACGTTGGTGAATAACTCGGAGATGCGCCACCCGCCGGTGACATCGGGTAAGGACTCATGCTCGGTCCGGGACTTCCCGGGCTTCCAGGCTGTGGCGAATACGCAGAGTACGCCGGTGACAGACCCGATGCGTCCGACGCTCCCGACGGCGAGAAACACGCGCCTCCCGGTGTCATACCGCTGCCCAATGTCGGTGACATACTCGATGCACCGTATCCGGGTGTCGATCCCATTTGATTCCACGGTGTCATCTGCGGACTCATACTCGGTGTGGCGGCACTACCGAAGAACATTCCCGCACCTCCCATCACTCCCGCGCCAACCGCCATCGGTATCTCTATACCGGCCTTGCACTTCTCGGCATCGAGCAGTAGATCGAAGCATCCTGAAATGGTTTATAACGATTATTACTGAATGACGTGAATATGACTCTGAATATTTTCAAAACGAAACGATTTGGAAAAAAGAGCACCGAGGATTAGAACTTATTCTCAGATAAATTATGCATCGAAACAGCAACTAAACTCACAGGTAAAAATCTCATTTCTGTAGAATTTCATTTACTTTCGAGTAGAGCAAAATTACTTTTCAAACCCCCCTCGAAGATTAGTTATTTTAGTTATCAAACACAATTTTTTTATTTGCACGTTTAATTGTAAAATGACTCAACAGTATGTGAAATACCTCATTAATCTGTTTTCCCAAAAAAAAATGTACGTTATCTTACCAGTTCCGATTCGTGGTAATTGACCCATTATAATATTCTCCGAAACTCCTCTCATAGGATCGACCTCGGCATGAGAAGCGGCATCCAGCAGAACATCCACAGTTTCTTCGAAGGAACATCTAAAATTGAACGTCGTTGATATTACAAATATTGTAATTCGACAAGAGATTCTCAGGATCGAAGTGAATCGCAGCTACTTACCTCATGAGAGCACCCGTATCCTGCCTGTTAATTCCGTGACGAGTGATAGCCATTAAATGACCTTTTGCAGTCATAACGTCGCAAAGAAGAGCGAGATGTCGATAATTTACGTAAAGACCGTAGAACTGCAGTACAGCGTTCATTTCCTTTTCGACGGATTTTCGCACAGCCTCGATACCCAGTACTTGGAAGATCTCACAGATATCGTTACTGAATGTCCTGATGGGATCGACGTCGCGCTCACTCAGTACCTTCATCAAACTCGTACCGTCAGTTTCCAATAACCATTCGGCAATGGCTTTGAACTCGCCGGTATCCGTGATTATTATACGCTTCTTCGCATCCGTTTGCGGCAAGTGCATGTATACTTTGCCAATTGCTTCGATACCCTGACACAGAAAAGAAACATAAAAAAAAATTAGATAATCAAAATTGCAAAGGGAAAGAAAGACAATTTCGTCGAGACAATTTTCTCACTGATAACTTATTTTCAAAATCAATTATTCATCAGACAATAGAAAATTAAGAAAGTAGCTTTTTAATATATTTTGTAGATGATTATATACAAAATATCCATTTGACAACTTCCAGGAAGCATAAAACTTTGATTTCTACACAAATATCACTCTGCCACTGCAGATAGCTGCAGTGTAACTTTGACATATGTCAAAGTTGAGAATTTTTGTCCAATTATAATATTTCAGACTGATTTTGCTCGTTATCTAATCCGTTATTTATCAATTATAAGAATTTCTAAACAGATCTTTCTGTCAGTTAAGATTGTTAAAAATGCAAATTGTATACAGTAATCTGCACTAAAAGTTTAATTTGTAAAAATCTATAAACTCGTAGGTTGCAGCATTTGATAAGGAAAAAAATCTCGACCATTCAAATCGATTACAGATTTGCCACAAACAGGACACTGTATCTATGTGAACTCAAAACTTTTGCACTTTCTGAAAGCTGCCAGTGTATTATTTTTTAATGCATTGTCATCGATATAACATGTTGATAAGCCATTTAAAAAAAGTAGAGTTGTTAAACTCATATTGTCTCTATAATAATTGACTTTGAAAATGAGCGAAAGATTGGCGACTTCTTTTGGAAGTTTTTTTTTGCAGCATGTAAAGAACTTCTTTATCGAAAGAAAAATGAAATGATAAAAAAGTAATTCTATGATCAAGGTAGGCAGACAAACTAAATGGACCGATGAATGTTTCATTCTCTCGATGAAAGCATTCCTGTATTACACGAAAAGAGAAATGTTATTTGTCGCACCGATACGAAAGATATGTTTAACTTATAAATAAATTATTTCATCAAGTTGTCGCTATTTAAAGAAATTAATTTAAAATCTGCGGTGCCAGTGACGAAAAAAAAAAATATCACACACTCGAAGGAATGAAATGAATGAGACCTTTTCTTGCAAATCATTTGGTTTGTTTTTTACTGAATACAGGGAGAATGAGTACGCTTGAAAATACTGTTATCAGCAAACTATACCTCAAAGTGTCATCTAATTGTCAGAAATATTAATGTTTGTGTTGCGGATGGAGTATTATTAAAAAAATTTGATGCCAACGTATCCTCTGTATGCATAACAATATGATTTGTCATGATTTTTACTGGATCAAACTCCTTTAATGTTATGTATTTGTTATTATTGTGGTTTTTACGATTTTTTAAGTACCTGTAGCGTCATGTCACTGAGCATGTTTGCCTCGATGCACCTCAGGAACATGTCGTCTTCCATTTTGTCGACAGCGTCCCCTTCGCCATCCTGAAATTTGCTGTCGTCGCTGTTCATGATTCTGATACGCAGAACCAACTTCTCTGCATTATCGTCGTTGAATATACAGTTGAGATCATCGCCGAATCCAGCATTAATCTTCTCCGCAATTTGTTCCATAGTAAGTTTTTTGTCGGTCATTCTTTTGCGATCGAGCTCTATACGCAGAAGCCAAGGCGATATCTTGGTTGGATCAAAATCCGGCATCTCGTAGTAAACATTTACGAATTCCTGATCTTCGGCAATAACGGTGTTCTGCGGATCTGGATCGTAGTAGATAGCGGTGTTAGCTGTTACTTTGCGCAGTGTCGTGTGTTCAAGTCGACAGAGAACGTTCTTTGCCTTCTCCGCATCTCTCGCGGCAGCGCCAGTCAAGAAGACAGTTAGCGACGGAGCCTTTGGTTTCTTACTGATATTGATGATTTCCTTCAGTCTCGGCACACCGAGAGTTACGTTTTTCGAGGATACTCCGGCAAAGTGGAAAGTATTGAGTGTCATCTGTGTGGCGGGTTCCCCGAGGGATTGCGCGGCCAACGCACCGACCATCTCGCCGGGCGACACCTGAGCCTGTTGAAATCTCGTTTCGATTTCTCCGATGAGCCATTCGAAAGCCTCACCGGACAGTCTGAACTCCTCGGACACGCACTTGGTGCACAGCGTCGAACGAATGAGACAACGGAAGAGAAGCGTAGCGTTCTCGTTGGCCTGTTTGCTCAAACGATCCTCGCCAGCGACGATAATACACTTTTCCAACAAATCTTTCACCCCCTGAATCACTCTCATGGGACTGAGGTCCGTGGGAACCCTCTTATTGATATGGAATATCTTCTGAACGTTCCAAATCATTCTCTGCAAGTTACACGGCTGTACGACCTTGGATTCGCCACTCGGGAAAATCTCTCTGAGCACCGCTCTGTCTCTGTTGAGCTGTTCCCACTCTCGTTCGAGCTCTGAGATCACCTCCCCCGAACCCATCATCTCTCGCACGATATCCTCGCTGAATATACGCCTGAGATATCTCTCGTTGGTCGGATCGAACTTAAATTTCTTCTCGAACGCCTTGTTGCTTAATTTAATCGTCGGAAGATTCTGGAACTCGACGGTCTCGCCACAGAGGCCGTCCTCACCGTAACGCAACTGAATAAGCTGACCAACGGAATTTCTTACGGTGCCGTCGTAGTGAACCATCACCGACTCCATAGCCTTGATCAAACGTCGCTGGATATAACCAGTCTCAGCGGTCTTGACAGCAGTATCGATGAGACCCTCGCGACCTCCCATAGCGTGGAAATAGAACTCTGACGGCGTCAAACCAGCGAGATACGAATTCTCGACGAATCCTCGAGACTCGGGACCGTAATCGTCCTTGATGAAGTGTGGCAGAGTACGTTTGCGAAAACCGAATGGAATTCGCTTACCCTCTACGTTCTGCTGACCCACGCACGCGATAACCTGCGAGATATTGATGTTGGACCCCTTGGAACCCGAGACCACCATGGCCTTCAAGTTGTTGTATTCGGTCAAGGATTTCTTGGCGGAACCTCCGGTCTTGTCACGGGCGTCGTTCAAAATTCGATTTACTTGATTCTCGAAAGTCTGCCTGAGAGTGTTACCGGGCGTAGGTTCGAGTTCCATATTGTGAGCCTTCTGTATAACCTCTATTACGTCCTCCTTCGCTTTCCTGATAGCCCGCTGAATCTCCTTGTACGTTTCGGGATCGGCAATGGTGTCGCCGATACCGATCGAGTGACCTTCCAGCAGCAACCAATTGTTGATCACTGTCTGAATGTTACCGTAAAAACGACCGCAAACCTCGTGTCCCAGTTCCAACATACATATATGAAGCAACGAACCAGCCGATGTACCGAGTGTCTTTTTGCAGAGAATACCCATAATGAGCTCGCCGTGCTCGACCATAACTTTTGTATCTCCCGGCGAGATCCACTTGTAAGCACCGTCGTCCTCCTCGTCCGGATGTGTACTGTGAGTTCTTATCATGTTCACGTTACCGGGAATGATCAGTGAGAATATTTGTTTTCCTGTCCACAGCGGTTTCGGTTTGAGAATGCAGGGCTGCGGCATCTTCCCGTCCCAACTCGGTAAAAACATAAGAATATTCATCATCTGTTCCTTCTCGATGAACACGTCTCGTTTGGTCATTTTTCTAACGGCCGTGAGAGTATCCTGCACGATACCCATTACGGGTTTGTTAGCCTGTGGTGTGATTATCTGACGCGGTGTTACATGAATGTTCTCCACTTCCGCTCGAGTCTCCATCGACTGTGGAACGTGGAGATTCATCTCGTCACCGTCGAAATCGGCATTGTACGGTGACGTGCAGCTCAAGTTCATACGAAAAGTACTCCACGGTAGAACCTTTACTCTGTGACCCATCATACTCATTTTGTGGAGGGTTGGCTGACGATTGAAGATCACGAGGTCGCCGTCGCGTATGTGTCGTTCGACGCGATATCCGCACTGAAGATGAAGATCCGAGGGTTTCGGATGAAACCTCAGATCTATTCGCTCGCCATTGTCTCTGACGATGTACTTGGCGCCCGGATACTGCGAGTTACCGCGCCTCACGAGCTCCTGCATCTTGTCGATGTTGAACGGCGTTACGATCTCCGGGAATGTTAAGTTTTGAGCGATACTACGCGGTACGCCGACTTGATCGATACGCAGATTTGGATCGGGTGTGATGACGGTACGAGCTGAGAAATCGACACGTTTACCCATGAGATTTCCGCGAATTCGACCTTCCTTTCCCTTCAGTCTTGCTTTTATCGCTTTCAACGGTTTCCCGGATTTCTGCATTGCCCTCGGCATCCCAGGCATATCATTGTCCACGAGTGTAGCCACGTGGAACTGCAGCATCTTTATATTTTCTAAAATAACATGAGCCGCACCGCCAGCTTGTTCGTTTCTTAATAATTCATTGTTCGATTTTATTATATCGGCAAGTTTGTGCGTAAGATCGTCCTGATTCTTCGCCGAGCCGTACATTATAACCGCGGGTCTTACGGACAGTGGAGGCACCGGAAGTACAGTGACTACCATCCAGTCCGGTCTCGCGAATTTTGGATCCATGCCGAGAATGAACGATTCCTCGTCCGTAATGTGTTTCAGAATTTCCCAAGCTCGCTCGGCCGTCAGCACTATTTTCTTCTCTTGAGAATCCTCGTTCACGTGCTTCCACTCGGCTGTTACGTCCAATCCAGAGCGTCTCAAATTTGGTTGGTATCTGCCACATCCACCGTGGCCGGGCTTACGATCGGCCGCTGGTGGCTCTTGCCCTTCTTTATTTATGTCCATTTCGTCGCCTCCCTCGCAAATATTCTTACTCTTGCAGAGATCGTACACGAACGTGAGTCTCTTGCGCGGTTGGCCCTTGGTCTTCATCACGACCTCTTTGATCTTTGGATTGTGTGGACTGACCAGCAGCTTCGAGCAGTAGAAACAGACGCATCTTAGAATTTTTATAGATTTTGTGATGAAACCACAATGAAAAACTGGTTTAGCCAGATCTATGTGGCCAAAATGACCCGGACATTCAGTCATGTTGCCAGCGCATGTTTGACATCGTGAATTTCTGTCTATGACACCCTGTCTCGGATCCATAAGCCCTCCCATCTTGGGTCTACCGCCTTCCATAGTCTCTGGAAAGCGTATACCACCATCGGTGACTGACATACGACGCTAAAAACAAAACAAAAAATGCTATCAGTTTAGAAACTCACCCATTGTTACTTTCTTTTTTTATTTTTTCATGTTTCCCAATCAAATTCCTTTGCCATGCTTTCCTGGTCAATCGATCTATGTATTTTAAACATCAGTGAAAAGTACAATTTTTATATTTTAGTCTAAAAATAGTCAAACTCTCACTTAAACGTTTACATAAATAAATGTTGTTCTAAGAATAAAAGACAAATAAATATATTAATATAGCACGTAGGACTAGTCCATCGCTCGTCTCGTACGTTACTCGTTATCCTGAGTTGGAAAATCAACTTTTGTTCCTGGGTTTCGCTCGCCGATTGTTATATGCATTCCAAACATTGGTAAAATGTGCAATTAAAAAGTTCTTGTATGAAAATAGTCAAACTTGTATATAAATAACTTAAATCAAATAAGTAAATAATTATTATTACAACACGAGGAACTTGTTGTCCATCGTTTTGTTTGTTGCTTATTTTTCTGAATAAGAGAATCCATTTTTGTTCCTGGAATCTACTGACTAATCATTTAATGTATTTCAATCATCGGCAGAGAGAACAAGTTCAACTCTACGGTCAGATCTAGGTACCTGACAGCCCTGACCAAACTTGCAAATTGAACAAATTCTTTATTTTATCATTTTCAGCGCCCTTGGCACAAAAAGAATATGGCTCCCCCCACTCAAACCCCTTTGAAAAAAATATATGTACAGAATGACATAACGTTATTCGCAATGCTCTAGGTGCGCATCTTGTTTGCCTGCTTTATAAACCATCCCTGATAGTTTGCACAAACTTTTTGTTGACTTTGATACATTCCAACCGAGTGTTACGCCTGTCATTCTTTTCCTCACTGAATTACCAAACGGTTGTTATGATTTTGAACTATTTTATTATAACAACTGTGAAGCACATTCTAATCGATGCTAGGTAGTCGATTATTTAATTTACTACACAACAAATATACCAGGAAAGTCTAACATTTAAATCTACAATTTATGTACGATAAACTGTGCGTAGAAAATTATTAATCAGTTTTAAAAAATTGGTAAATAAAAACATCCATACTTTTTAGGAATCTACTAATTGCTTTTTCCCGCATAGAATTTAGCAGCCTCGATGATTACAAGATATTAATTACATAAAATTTAATTTAAACGAATTCCAATGAATGTCGTACCTAATGAAATGTTAAAATTAAATTTGATTTATTAATTAAACAAAGAAATAATAAAAATCGTAATTATAAAACAGCGACAAGCTCATAACTATCGCGTATCCCGTTACTAAGTGAAGCTGGGTGTCTCACTCGTACATAAAGAAAGCGCGCATTTCGTCAGATTTTCATAGTGCGTTCACACAAGTGTCCGTAAATCGGTCGGCAGCAAAAAAGACTTGAGTCCTTGCACAATCATCAGATTGCAACTGTAAAGCGTTTTATGCAGATTCAATGTTTTGAAAATCTCAGTGAAATACATCGAGCGGAACGCGAATAGTGGGTTAGCCATGACTGTTGTGGTCGGCGGTGCGTCACTAAATATCTTAGGAATAATGAACGACAATCGACTGACACGATATATTAGTAGAACGTAAAACTTTATGGCTTTCTACTCACTATTTCATCGGGTGAAAGGATTCCGAATTGGACCCTTTTAACGGTCCGCACCGGAGCCTTTGAGTCGGACGTGGCCATTTTGTTGATGACCTAAGGCTTCTTGTGGCCTTCTGTGTCGCGGCTCGTACTAACCGCCTGCTGCCGCAAACGGCCGCGACACGGCAGCGATCTGCCTTTCGTGAGTGGCATTTTGCGTGTCCGAATGCGAAATGTGACTAGTGCAGGTATTCGCCTGAAGAGGGTGTACTCGCGCGATATCAATGGCGCGAATTATTTGAATCTTCCTGAATGAACTTTTAGATTACACGAGTAATGTAAATAGACATTAATTCTATAATTAAAATTCATTAAGTTTGAGGAAATATATCCGACGAGTTTAATCTTCTAGTAATATAAAGTTCAGTCGGACCTCGTCCTTTCGACCGATTGAGGAACGGCATGATTTCGCTTATTAGTCGAGGACAAGAGTCGCCACTTACCATTCCATTGAGCAATTCGAGCGCTCTGCGAATGTCCTTCGTCCAATGGGTTGATATATGTGAGCTATGTGAAACTGATCGCTCGATTTTTACTTTCTCAACTTTTTCGTCGATTGTAAGTGTTTGTTAGATCAATTAAAACGTTTGTAGGCTCGTATCCCGTTCGACACCTTTTACGAATGAAACGATATAGAACGAGCTCTCAGCGCCACCTACCGTTCTTATAAGACATTATAAATGCACTAGCAACTGTTTAGCAGAAATGCTACTCTACCGATGAATCACATAAAAGTTTCTGTTTAGAAAATACAAAAAATCACGTAAATTATGGAAATCTAAAAACAATTTCATAAATAGCACAATGATTTTGCGCTGTTAAGTAGAATTAAAGGTAGCGCTAATTATCAAATCATTGATTCGAAATAAAACGATAAATATAGAGCTGGTACTCGAAGCACTCCAGCTGCTCATTAGATCTATAGATAATTCATTGTCGATATGAATTGAGTCAGACACTCATGGACATTGAAAACCGTATATTTATTATATCTCTCGTGTACAATAATTAACCCTTTCGCTACTACAGGTGACTATAGTCACTCTGCATAGAATGCCACTGACGTACTACGGGCGACTACAACGAGCACCATGCACATTTTTAGCTCGGCGGCCCATTCAGCGGGAGTACCGCGGTGGAGAACTCGCCCGTAGCGAAAGGGTTAATAATCGTAAGGCGCATGATGTGGAAGTCGTACATAAGCAAAGAACGCTACAAGAGTGGCAGCAAGCGACGCTAGCCTTATCTCATGCCTCGTGTGAGTTTTTAGTGTGAACAGCACGATCCCAGTCTATGGTTCATCCAGGTCGAGTCGATGTCCCAAACTAACAGAGTCACAAGCGACTCAACAAAATACAACTACATCGTCAGTTCTGGTCAGTTCACTGGACGCAGAGACAATGATGGTAGATGCGGACGTCTTGAGAAATCCGCCTGAAACAGAAAGGTACTTGCATTTAAAAACTGCAAAATAAGAAGTAAGGGTGCCTCCCCATGTCGCGTAACTTGCGTACGCCGGCGTACGCGTAACTTGCCGATGTTGGTTATATGGTGAAAAATCACTAGTAGATTATACTATTATTTAGCCCCGAATCCCCATGGCACATATTTCTGTAAAGATTGCGTAAAGCGTATTTAGCGCAATCAATCGCAGATTGCCAAATATATTGTAGTACTACAAACGAAAACCGTAATCGTAATTATCATTGAATATTGTAAAGTAACGTTGCGCTGAATACGCGCCATGGGGAATAGGTACTTTCACATGCGAGATTGTGTGTGCAGCAGAATATATTTGCTATGTACGCAAATAATCGGAGTTGATCGAAGTTATAACCTATAGCAATAAGAGTTTTAACCTGTAAACAATAATCTATCATCTCGACAGTAATCTCTAAAAAATACAGACTAAATATTTATTCAAGCCACTTTTTCTACGACTAGTTTTTATTGAGACTGATCTGTGTTGATGAGTTCAAATTTATTTACAGTGGATTCTAATTTGGCATTAATAATCATCGGAAACGGTATGAGAAGTGGAAGCTAAGAACTTATCAAACGCAAGCGTTTGATCAGAGAAAAGCTGGTCGACGCCAGTTATGTGGGTATGCCCAATCTTTAGAAAAAGACTAGCGCCAGTGATAATCTGGTCAAAAATATTCAACTGGAAGACCGGGAAATTTTACTCAATTATTGTAGAATGCTTCCGAGACGTTTGATCAATTGCTAGCTATTGTTGGGCCACACATTGAAAAACGACAGGCAATCCGAGATCCAGTGCGTATACGACTTCTGGCATGTTTACTATATTTTGCATCCGGAGTTAGTATGGTGTAAATCTCATACGCATTCAGAATTGGACTGAATACAGTCTATAAAATTTTGGAATTCTCTTTACGAATCAGTTTTCCCTTCAATCCATTAAAATAAATGGCTGAAAATTGCCAATAATAATTTAATGTTCGAGTGCTATTCACCAATGAGGCAGATACCGATTATGCCTACGTGCCATTCAAAGCATAGCTGTCAATACAAAGACGATTATAATACACATGCATCGGCATAGTTCCGCGAAAAATTGGTTTCGGCGTAAGCATAACAGCGTAAAAGCGAAAATGAATAGCGAATACCTCAATCTCTAGATGAGGTACTCCGATTAGTTTAAATCAGGGGTCTCCAAACTACGGCCCGCGGACAGATTTTGGACTATTTCACTTTTTACCACCGGCAACAATGATAATATGGTTTTGGCCCTCGGAACTTACTGGAGTAATCAGTATGGCCCTAAGGCTGGAAAGTTTGGAGACCCCTGGTTTAAATTATCTTACGCGTATGCAGGCGTACGCAAGTTTCGCTGCATAGAAAGGCACCCTAAGGAGACCAATCTCAAAGCTACATGCACACCAAAACCTGCGTTGATATTTAGACCTCTTTAGTAGTACTGCATTCGGTCATTAGCGATACTGATGTACGGAGTCGGGTGCTGACCGGCAGCCATGATGGTTATTACTGTCAGCTGCGCGGCGTCATACAACACGCTACTAACCTAAAGATACTAAATAAATTTAAATATAAGCTAATTGACGAGTATATATTATTCAAAAAACCGTTTCAAACATGTTCATGTCAATTGGATTCGGCAGCTTCAACTGTTAATTTGCTGTTTCTCTTCAACCCAAGACTATGATTGGTCTTTTGAAGCAGACCTGATCTGGCTCTGTACAAAGTTATTGAGGTCAGGGTTAGCGACAAGAAGTAGTGCATACTATGATTAATCAGTACCAAACAGCATAACCAATTGATATATTCTCAATACTACTTTACGTGAGATTATGATGAATTTTGTACATAAAAAAAATTGTTTGGATTTTAGGTTATAACATGAAAGCGTGCGTTCACCGGATATCGTACATCAGCACTGCGGGTGGTCGAGTACAGTACTACTAAAGAAGCCTAAATATCAAAGCAGCTTTAGAAGCACGGAGAGCTGTCTCCTTATCCTCTTCTTGGACGTCTCGCATCAGTCAAAACGTTGCATCCAGGAAGTAAGAGGTAAGGAGGAGACTGATTTCTATGCTTCTAAACCTTCGTTGATATCAGGCCTCTTTAGTAATGCGGTATTCAACTACCCGCAGTGCTGATATATAATGTCGGGTGAACGCACGAGGCGCACGGCGGTAGCGTGGTGGTTTGTGTAACAAAAATATGTAAACATATGAAACATTTGAAAGCTATCGGCGGAAAGCAAGTTGCACGTTTCGCTTGCAAGTACTTTTTTGGATTTCATGAGATTTTCATTGAACTGTTCACGGGGAACGTTTAGCGTTCGAAGATAATATGTCGTGTTTTATACCGGGGTGTAAGACCGGTTATAAATCGGAAAAACGCAAGAACAAAGAGTTAGGAGTTAAAAATCCTAGTTTATTCAAGGTCACGGTAAGTTCTATTTAACTTTCTAGGATTATTGAACGTTTGCGATAAGAACTTTGCTAGAGATCATAGAGATAAATGAATGTATACAAAAATCTAATCATTCCAAAAATGATATTGAAAAATACTCTTCTTCTGTATTATTCAGAGAGATATGTTGGACAAGTGGCGTGATGCTATTGCACGATACGACAAATTGTTTACTGAAAAGGATCGCATCTGTTCAAGACATTTCAAACCAGATGAAATTGAAACGGAATATGTAACTTTAATGCCTGATGGAAAAGTTGATCGTATACCAAAAGGAAAACCGACTCTAAAATCCACAGCCATTCCTTTGATTTTATTCAATTCCGACACACAATCAACTTCTGCAAAATCGCAGACTGAGAAACAAACAATGCCCTTTGAAGTACAAGAATGCAGGACACAGAAGAGGGTTAAAAAAGATACTGATTTACAACTTGGCGAACGCGAATCCACTTGTCAAAAAAAAATTACAGACAAAGACATACTAAATATAGATGAAACTACTGACTTTAACCAGGGTCATCAGCTCAATACTTCAGACCAACCTGCTCCAGAAGATGAACCTGAATGCATATGTGATTCTTTCTTAATGCGCTGTCAATCTATTCTGATGCCATCTCCTTTGTGGACTTTGAATATTATCAATGAAAATGTTATGTTCACATGCTGGGCCCAAAACTTGGCTGCAGTAATGAAGCGAGTAGTAGTACAACAAGATCTGAGTCTTCGAGTAAGTAATTTAATATATGCAAGGTCTTTCCATTCCATGTGCAATGGATTAAAACTCACAAAAACAGAATGTTATAGTTGTTTTTGTATAAACAGATTTTTGTGGCTGAAAAAGAAGTAGACATCCCAGGTGTTGATAGGGTGGAATCGGTACAAGAAATTGCCAGTACACTCACCAGGGTTGAAAATTTTCTACCGTGTGAAGGTGTAGACAATAAGAAACAGTAAGTTATAATCATTATTGATTTACTCTTTATTACTTCTACTATTGTGATATTGAATGATTTATCAATTTTTTGTTTCAGTGCTGATTTTTGTGCAGGTTATGTGTACCGGAAAAAACAAAATCAAACTGGGCGACAATCGACAAGATGCGCTACTTGCAAAAAGGAATATAAATACTTCAATCAAAGGAAAAATAAAACAATGCAGCCATTAGATAAGCTAAAGCAAAGGAACCATAAATTAAGACGCCGCCATGAAAATATTAAACGTCAGAACAGTACATTGAAGAAAAAGGTAGCTTGATGTTCGGTATTATAAGCATCGCAATTTTTCTATTTTCAACAGAGCTTGCCTATGGATAACGTAATCAGTACCGCGTATTAAATTACATTTTTTAGATCTACAAATTGAGGCAGAAGGTGAAGGATATGCAGATAGAATGTTCGAAAGCAAAGGCAGAAGCTGTTGAAGCAGCAATTTCACATTTACCAAATCAGAAGTTAGCAATGCAAGCTTGCTTAATTGAGTCACAGGTTAAATGTTCAAAAGGCATGCGTTATACGAATGATAGAATACTCGAGTGTATGCTGATGCGCATAAAAAGTAGAAAAGTCTATGAAAATCTCCCCACTCATCAAATTCTCACATTACCCTGCACAGATACACTCAACAAATAAATAAGTGCAATAAAGAGTGTATATGGATTTGACAATGTTACTTTCAAGGTTTTGAAAGAGAAAGTTAATGATATGAATCCTTGAGAAAAAAATAGTATTCAAAATTCTGTCTAATATAGTATCTACATCTTCTACGAGCCTTTCGGATAGATATTTTATAAAAATAATTCTATCTTCTGACAGGTGTAATACTACTCGACGAAATGAAATTGTCAAAATCCATTTCCTTCTACCGTCAAGACCTACAGCTACAGGTCTTTGCAAACCTGGACAAGTACACTCCTGAACACCAGAGAAACAAACGTAGTGACCGTGCGCCAGTTCTCATGTTTCAACCCTTTCATGGAAAATGAGTACAGGCTTTAGCCTGTTTTCTGAGCAAAGGATGTGCACCGAGAGCAATTTTACATAATATTCTGATGGAGTGTATAACATTGACTGAACAATGTGGTCTCCAAGTTGACGCTATTGCATCGGATAGCGCGACGTGGAACCGTAATATGTGGGATAGATTTGGCGTAATCGAAGAAACTGTAAGCGTTGAGCCCATTGTCGATCTCTCACATCGTTTGTCGTTTGTGGTCAAATTTTCTACACCTTATTAAGTCTGCAAAACTGGATAACAGAAAAAAGAATACAGACTGAAATTTGGGTAAGGAGGAAACTATGCATCGCATTTTTTGGACATATGCAGCCTCAGTATAATTTCTGAATTGTTATTAATAGACACTGGATGGCATTCTTAAATTGAACCATTGGGATGCGCTATTGGAAATTAAAGATCCAGCAAGTTTTAATCTAAAGGCAAATTTCAAACTCACCAAAGACCACATCAGACCGGAGTATTACCAGAAGATGAATGTCGCCATGGCATTTCAAGTAATTGCATACTATTCGTATCAACATAATTGATTTATTATTGTTGTTCTATGAGTATAAACATGTCTAATAATTTTACAGTTCTTCGGTGCAGCACATGTCATGTAATTATTTGAAACTGATCACGATGCGCTTAAAGATTCAAAAGACACACAACTCTTTTGCTGAAGGATAAAAAAATTGATTAACGCGATGAACAGCCGCACCCCGATGGGTTCAATGAAAGTTGGAAATCAAGCTTGGATTGTAAGTATCGGTATGATGCGAAGCTGTTGTGGGAATAACGATAATCGAGATTCCACGTTATTTGTACAAATGTACAGACTCTTGTCAACATATTCACTGGTGAAACCCCCAAAAGGAAGTAACATCACTGGTGAGGATACTATCAGTGGCTTGTCGAGCATCAAGAATTTGACAAATATTAGCGAGAGAAGCGCTCAGTGGGATGCACAAATTGATACCATATTAGACAGAGTTATGAATATGGATACTCTCTACGATGCTGCAGCTGTGTTAAGAGAACACGATTACTTTAAATATAGTACTTCAGACTACGTGCTTGCATATGTAGCTCGGTATGTGGCAAAAAAGGGTCTCGATTTGGAGTCTTTGATGAATTGCTTGGAAAGTTTTGAATTGAAGGCTTCTGACATAATCCCAGATAGTCATAAGCTGATTCAAATTAAAAGCAAAGGTTTCCTTAAACATCCGTCAAAAGAACTTCTGAAACTGATATCATTTGAAGAAGCAACAATGCAGACATTGAGTACTGAAGAGTTAAATGTAAACACTTTGTTCAGAATCACGAGTGCTGTTGAACAAATATCTGAGATACCATTTGTCAGGTGTGAAAAGCATAGACTATTAGTCACGAATGGTGTAATGTGATTTTATTTGACAACACATATGTTTTTCATTTGCAAACAAGCTAATGAAAATAACAGTGTCGAGAAAGAAGAAAAGCTTCTAAGCTTGCCTATGCCGCAGACGTACCTAGAAGAGATTAATAGTTCGACAGAAAGCACAGTTCTTTTATTTATGAAAAGTTGTATCACTAGAGGACAAATTACTGCACCGACTGCATTGACAGTGCATGACGAAAGAAAACAAAACAATTTCAGTATCATCAGGGTTAATCAAACTGAAACCGTCACGAGCAGTTCAAAGACCTCTGTTGAATAAATCACTCAACAACTTATTTTGAATGACGATTTTATTGTGTATAACATGTAAAATGAAAGAAACATAAACTGATTTCATTATGGATTACAATTTCATGATTTACAAATTTGCTTACATATGTACATATACGATACACATCTTATCCACAAAAAAACAAGCCACAGTGCACGACAGCGGAATTCAATACTCAATATTTTTAGTCTATTTAGTTTCAAATAATAATAAGGATAAAACAATGAGTGATTCGTAAATATAACCATAGGTCAAAAAGAAAACTTAATTTATCGACAATAGTACGAGTTCGTCAATGACTTGTAGGTTACCAAATTCGTTGGTGCTGTGGATTCTAATGAATTTTGATAAGGGCATTTCATTATCGTTCAAATAAATAAACACCTTATTGGCAGAAAGCACGACTACTCTTTTCCTTACCCTGTAGTCTGATTCAACCCTTTGAAAACCAAAGAATGAATCGTTTCCTCTTATAAAAGACCATTACCTTGAAGGGAGGCGAATTGAATCAATACAATGCTGGAAATATTTGAAGAAACTTTAGTGGCTTTTAGCTCCAGTAATAGTTGACATGACGCTTTCTTGTTTACTATTTAAAATCTAAACGAAGTCTTTTTATGTACAAAATTCATAATAATTTCACGTAAAGTAGTATTTTTACGGACATATCAATTAGTTATGCTGTTTAGTACTAAATAATGATAATATGTGTTAGAGACGTACTTTTCGTCCTCGACGATGTACACGTGTCAGGCGTCCTTGTACCGATGACGTACTTCGTACTAGGACGATTACGATGCCGTTGATTAGTCGTTCCGTTAGTCCACGTGTCGTCGATACTTGTGGGATCGCAGTGAGAGATATAGAGTATAGACTATGTAGAGAACCGGTATCACAAGAATAATCGAAAGTGTTAGAAACCACTTTTCGGGCTTCGACTAGGGATGTTCGATTCCGATTCGATTCTTGAAAAGATCGATTCTTTTGGTAAAAAAATCGATATTTTGAATCGATTTTCTGTACTCGATTTTTTTGTAAATCGACTCTCTACCCCAAGAATCGACAACCAATTTTTCCGGTTTTTTTATTTCTCTGTTTTATTCTGTGTTCTGTTCTGTTACCGTACTTTCTACAGATCGAGAAACTATAGTGGTGGGGGTGGTCTCCTTATTGGTTCACCGGTTATATCGCCACGAGAGCCGTGGCGATAGGGTGCTTCAGGCTATGGGAGTGTCGGTGCGATTTGCGATGGAAACTTTCCACGTTTCCTGTTTCCACTCACCAGAACTTTCTAGTTTCCCTTTTCCATTGTACTTGCGGACTTGTGCTTTGGGTCAACTGCAACCACTTGAAAAAGTTACAAGGGAATTATGTGGAGAACAATTTGTCACGGCCAGCAAATTAATTCCACTAATCGATTGCTTGAAAAATAAAAATAAAAAACTTCGCGAGAAACTGAAAACGCAAACTGCGCTTTCTTTAATTGACCGTCTTCAATAATCGATTTCGGCGAGATTTGGGCAAATAGAGAGCAATTCTACCATGGCGATCTCAACAATCCTAGATCCTAAGATCCAAAAATTACATTTTAATCACCCTTTACCATGTTCAATGCAATCGGCCGTATTTCTAAATTCATAAGAGACATTGATCATACGAATACGAATTCATTTACTGATGCAGTTACCGAAAGTGACATGGATATTTCTGAAACAGCTGATGACCTATGATCCTATCACGATGACCTTAAAGTCAGAACAGTAAATGCTACGCAAAAGCACCAAGATGAAATTCCAACTGATCTCAAACACTACTTGGATCAGCCATTGGTTGATCGCAAAGATAACCCAATGTTCTATTGGCTAAAACAATACGGATCAATATATCCCACTCTAAGTAAGATTGCCAAAAAACACTTGGCAATCGTTGCTACATCCGTAAGGTCTGAACGACTGTTTTCAAGGGCTGGAAATATTTTAACGGATCACAGAAACCGCCTTTCGCCTGACCATCTAGAAATAAGATTAATTGTTTTGCAAACTTTAAAAATTAATATTTTCGAAAATAAAATTTTTTTAGAGAATCGAACATCCCTACAGTACTGCCTCGGGCGTCTTGGCTTCTTCCTCAGGCTCGCGTTGCGCGGGCTGGCGCATGCGCCCGTCGCTCGCCACGCCTGTTCATGTGCCCAGGGGCCGTGGTTCACAACAAACACGTTGCTTTTGTAAATAATTCTAGCGTCTTGTTTTTACTTACCATGTAAATGACGTTTTTTTCTTTAGGTATCGTGCGTCTTATCAATAACTGTCATTCAACGTTCGAAAGCGCGTAGAACAAAAGCTCTCAACTCAAACCCTGCTTCACGTCTTCACGTTACAGCGGTTACACAAAACACTACCCACATGCACATACTCACACACAACACACACATTCATACATACATATGCGTGCAGGAAGAAATGGAGCTCGAATTCCCTGTCTGAAATATACGAGCGCGCACGAAAAATAATACAACAGAAAAAAATGTGATTCCCAATGACGCACCACTATTATATATGTCATAATCGGGGAAATCGGAACTATACTTTTTCTCTGACAAATCTTAACATGGGCCCTGTGCTTCCATTAAAATCTTTATTCGCTGCTATTACGCACAAACTATCTGTCACATTGCGCTTAAAAGTGACATGATGACAGATGTACAAACCTAGAAAAAAAATGATTTTGACAATATCGCAAGGATGGCTCGTTTAAATGAGAAATTCCGGGTACTTTTCGATTACAGAAAAAAACCGGATTGTCAATTGGAAATTTACACAATAATGAATGTACAAAGAACAGTTTGTAAATTTAAAAACGAGGGCATATAACAGCTGTGCGATACATAAAAATCCGCGTTAATGTTGTGTAGCTCGTGTAGCTCACGCACGCGCTTCCTTCTCTTTTCCTATTTTGCTCTTATGTATGAAACGTTGTTTGACTCAATTGTGCTTTGAAAATATTTTTCTATTCTTTATTAATCTTCAGTCTCTGGCAAATGTGGAAGTTACGATGAGCAAAAGAAAAGCTCCTGGGGATTTGAATAATCCTAATCACGATATGTGCGGCTTTCTCATGGGTAATATGATTTTCAACGTATCTAACCTGCTCATTATTTGCTTCTATCGTATTAATGCAATACAGATCTCGCTAACTACGACAAAAATGTGAGCAAGAATATCTACAAATCAAATGCTTATCGAAAGGCTGCCAATACTCTTGGTGCGTTACATCACAGAGTAAATAAAAGAGATGAAGCTAAGAAATTACCAGGAATCGGCGAAAAGATAGCGAAGAAGATTGACGAATTTATGAATACAGGGAAGCTGAGAAAGCTAAAAACTGTGCGATTTATACAGAGTGCGCCATCTTTTATGTCGGTATGTAAACATTGAATAACTTTGACATTTATTAACCGATTGACTTGAGTAGACATGTTTTTGAAACGTCAATTCAGTATGTAACGCCTAAATTGCTGATTGTCCTTATCATTTTCGAATTTCATACACTTAACTTGTTAGTTGTGAGTTTTCACACCGAAGCAGCGCCATAAAGGCTGTTCTGAAATTTCTGTCGACGAATCTACATCCAGATTCGTCATCCGAAATTCCCTAGAAGTAAGTAGCTTATAGTTCTCACCGCATGGCAGCACTTAATGGCTCCTAACTAGCGGGTTACGCCACTTTAAGGACGTACGCGCAAGCCTGCTATAAAAAACCATGCACGCCCGGCAAGGCGTCATTCGAATTCAAAATTCATAACGTATATGTATAGATTGTCAATAAAAGTATTTATTGAACGTAAATCTAATTATTAAAGATTTACCCCGTGACTGTTACAATTTTAACCATGAATCGCTTCACACCGAAACAACGCGCCGAAATAGTGATGCTGTACATTGAAAATAATCGTTCAGTTGTGTTAACTCAACGTGCATATCGTCAAAAATTTCGTGGCCAACAAGCACCGTCTGACAACACTATTCGTCGTTTGATGTCGAATTTTATTGAGCACGGGACAGTGGGAGATCGTCCACATGTCGTTCATCAACGTCAAAAAGTTCCAATGAACTGGTTAAAGCGGTAAGAGAGAGTGTTGCCGAGAACCCACATGTGTCGTATCGTCATCGCGCTCAGAATTTTGGCGTCAGTGGAACCACTTTGCGGCGCATTTTGAAGGATGATTTGCCGACAGACCGTCCACGTCGCTCCGAATATGGCCAAACAGTGATATAATTTAATTCATTAATTTATATAATTTAATTAATTAATTTATATAATTTAATTAATAATTTAAATTAAGTAAAGAAAAAAACAATTGATAAATTTAATTGTTCAATTAATTTTTTAATTTTAAATTAATGAAGATGAGATCAACGTTGCAATTAATTTGTTAACAAGAGTGTCTGGTATCGGTCCATCGAAAGCCAAAGAATTAGTTGACAATGGTGTCAAAACATTGGAAGACTTGAAGAAGAACAAGAATAAATTAAATCATCATCAGAAGCTTGGCCTTAAGTATGTTTTACGATCAATGGTAACTCAGAAAAAAAATCATCAGCTCCAAATGCGAATACAAGTTTTAGTTTAACGATTGTGTTTTGACGTATCGATAATTGCTTATGTTATAAATATGTTTAATGGAATTTTTCACAAGTCGTGTCTCATGGATCATTTTTGAAACTCTATGACGACTCTGACGTTAAAGTTAAAATATATTTGCTATGAGGATATTATTTTCAATTATACACGTTTTCCTCCGTCTTTCACTTTTACACACAAGTGCAAATTTGCACCAACTATTTTCAAGGATTTATATCTCTGGTTCATATAGATCAATTTAAATTTAGCGTCAGTGATTGTTTTTTTAAGCTTATACCCAATCAAATGGTAATAACGAAAATAAAAAAAATGAACATAAGAATAATACCAATGAAGGTAATTTTGTAAGAATACAGACGATATACGAAACTGATGTTGCAAATTTGTAGCTTTGTGGAATCTAAGAGTTATATTTATCGAAACTTTCATGCGAGTTGAATAATTTCATCGTTCAACCAAAGCCATTGAAAAATACGAAAGATTAACTGCAAACCGATAACTCTTAGGCATATAACCGATCGAATTTGTATTTCAGATATTTTGAGGATTTTGAGAAAAAAATTCCCCGTCATGAGATAGAATGTATAGAGAAATTTATACTAGAGACGATACAGGAATTAGATGACAAATACATAATGACTATTTGCGGAAGCTACAGACGCGGAAAATCCGAGAGCGGCGACATTGATGTTCTCATAACACATCCGAGTTACAATTCGAATGATAAAAAGTCGATGAAAAAAACCAATCTACTAAAGAGCGTCGTCGAATGTCTTGAAAAGAAAAAACTGATTACCGATACGATGTCGCAGGATGGAACAAAGTTTATGGTACATGATTATAACACGATTGGCAATTTTTATCGGCATAGGGAGCATACGTATCAGATCTCAATTTTAACGAATACTTTTCAACGGCTACTTTTCTTTGATTTATTATTATTATTAAATATATATTTTCTTTTAACTTATAAAAGGAAAATCCAACAAAATCTGAATGTCCAAAATAGAAAAGTTTATTCTTAAAATGCTAAAAAATTTTTTTAAAAGATCAAATAATAATACGCAGTGCAGTACTCTCAGAAGGCATTTGACCTCAGAGTACGAAATAAGTATTTCTATCTCTGAAATGACTCTCAAAAACGTGTTTTATTTGAATAAAACTTGTTTTAAGTAATTTCGAAATTTAGTTGTTGAAATGTATGTATTGCAAGGAAACGCCAAACACTTCAAATAGCAAAACAATTAAGTGCATCTTAATAATGTCTAAATGTCTTCGGATGCATTGTTATTCGACAAAGATATCTGAAAAGAGCCTCAAACATATTGTGTGGTAAAATTATTAGAAGAAACGACGCATCCCATGACTTTCAGTACATCTTCTAAGAAGACTTTGTCGAAATATGTAAATGTCAGCAGACTGATATGGCGCTTTTCACTGGTGCACCGAGTGTGCACCATGTCCAGTTTTCTGAATGCGAGCCAATGAGATAAGTTACTCTGCACGTTAAACCGTGCACTCAGTGTTACCAGTGAAAACATCTTTTGAAAGTGCCTGATATAAACGTATAGTTAATTTTTTTTAGTTAGAAGTTTTTATTTCCAGGGGGTATGTAGGCTTCCAGGAGACAAATTAAAATCCTACAGACATCTGGACATTCAATTAGCGCCGTACGACCAATACTATTGTGCTGTTCTCTATTTCACTGGAAGCGATTTGTTCAATGAAGATATGAGAGCGCACGCTCTCGATAAAAAATATACTTTGAACGAGTATTCACTGAGACGTCTCACACTGGAAGGTATTGATGAATTCAATCGTAGTAACAAAGTTGTAGAAATACAAAAGTACATTCATGCGTTAAGCAATTTTTTTAAGTGCTTTGGATGCTCACTACTAAACGTGATTGGTTGAAAAAATATTTCACAAAACGTTCATTCGGTTACTGTAAATATTCATTACTATCACAATAATAAATGCATAAAATAAAATAGCGGATTTTTGCGACAGGTTTGCCAGGCGACGCAGAAAAGATTACTTGCGAAAAGGACATCTTCGAGATTTTAGGGATGCCCTATAAAGACCCAAAGGACAGAATCATGTAAAAAAAATCACCAAATATTTTGATATTATAAAATACTGTATTAGTACAAAGAAATGATACATTGAAGAATTAACAATGAACTTAATAATAAAGCAATTATCACCCTTCTACTTCGTCAAACGCATCTTATTAGCTCTCATTAGTCTTTACGCATTTCTGTGATATTATCATAGTAATTAATTCGACGATTTACCAGCTAATATATCATAAACTTCGTCGATGGTTTCGGGTCTGAATGTCCCTAAATCGTGACTATGATATTCTTTCGATAAAGTCCATACGCGATTAATGCCCATAGGGTCGTAGTCCAAGTATTCATGTAGAGTAGAGAACTGTGCGTAGGAACCGTTAGTTCCCAGGCCCAGGGGAAAAGGTCCATAGTTAAATAATGTCCCATGTACAAGACAATGGGGTTCACGCCAGCGTAGACAAAAGGAGCTCCGTTCCAAATTCTTTTGTGATCAATAACATAAAACAATATTGCGAAAAGAATAAAGGCAAGGCTTGAAGTGGCCATTACAAAGGAAATGGTCATCATATTTTTGCTGAGAGGAACAATACCGCCTTGTTCCCTCCAATTGCACAGGACACCAGCGGCGATACCCTGAAACCATCATAAACCAAGTAATTAGGATATTAAGGATAATAATTCAATAAACGAATTATTAAAATAATAAGGTACAAGGTTCGTCGTCCTAATCCAGATCAAATTAAAACCTCCAATGCGCATAGACACATTGTACCATTAGTAGACAGTACCATGTATAATACTAAAAATAACACCATCATTAAACAAATAGAAACAATGCATATGACCGACACAGCAGCAATATCTCATAACTTTATCAATGCAAAATTAGCAACAGCATTCAGAATCGTATACTACTTTACGTTTCCGTATGATGTTGACGCCCGCGCACTCATTGTGGCTCAGTTAGCACATTAGATCGCCTCAAGATACCTTTCGAACCGCTCAGCTCGCAGAAACAATGCATATCTACCGACGAGATTCGAACCCTGGACACCTGAATTTCACTCCAGACTCTAGTGCACTGCTGTACTAATGCACACTCTTCTATTATTCGATGACAAATACGAAACCGTAAATAAACAATTCTTAATCCTTCCATATGCAAAAAACTTATATCTTGTGACATACGAAGAAAAAAAATATATATAACGTAGTCCTTTCATGAAAATGAGTATTAAATGGATACTTGAACTTGTTATCTGTTTAATATACAGTACGTACAGTAATATCTGGATACGAAAAAGCAATCAAGGTTACCGGCAGTTTGTAAGTGATACGTTATGCTAAAAGCCAAGAAAATACGCAATGGTCGGACATTCAACGAATGATATATGTACTTGGCGATTAAATGCATACATAAAGAATGTCTTAAAGTATTTTCCAAAGTTTCTAGAATTCGTATATGCCTCGTAAAGAAGCAGTTTTCTAATATTTTGCTCTGATATCTAAAGTAATGGATTCAATCACATGTGGCTTTTGTCATACGTACGTCGTGAAAATGGTAAGTTGGACGAAAAATTGAGTCCAACTGCACCATCGCAATGATATTTATCAAATTAATAATCCTACGTGATTAATCCATGGAGGTAAAATCATATTTTATATTTTTATAGTTATTGGTATGTTCCAATTTCTTTATTTTCAATTATCCTTCGGTGGATTCGATTAGGTGCTGCGAAAGGACTACCTTACTATATCCACGGAAAATACTTTGTTTCCACGGATGTAGTAGAGATCTTTCCTAATTTTATTCAAATTCGCACCTCCGATTCTAATAATTTTTGTTTTTTTTTTTTTAACTTACGATCACTGCTGCCCACGAAACCCATCGGATTATTTTCGAATAGAGGTACAGGTAGTAACACAAAAGTATACGGCCAGCTTGTACACCTAGTGCAACGAAGAGTGCCGCTGAGAGAGTGTTGAGAATACCTACAACAAAGGTTAAATATCGTTGCAACGATGACGGTCGATTGTATGTAATTATTTTGAATTATTTCGTCTTTTTTACCTTCAGGATCGTGAGCTAGCGTGGGACCGTAGATGGCATTGTTCGTCTTGTTATACACGTGACTGCCGAATACGAGTCTGTCGATATAACCCGCTGCACCACCCGTGCAATTTACATATTTCGCACGGCTTTCGTAGCCACCCGGGCCTAAGTACCCAGTTGGACAGCCGGGCACGTGAAGCAAGAATGTAATTAGAGTGTGCGTTGCTGCAAGTGCAATGACGATTAGCCATTGTGGCCAGCAGTCCAAGATGTCTTGCAAAAACATGAATCGCCCGTACTGCAACGTATTATTTAAATGAAATGAGGAATCGAGAAGTCGTAATGTTGGTTACATTTATAATTCAATACCTGGAAGTTTCGTTGAGCTTTCATAAAGATAGCTTCGATTGTTGCGTAAATGAAATACGTAATTCCCAACAGTTGTAGAATACCAGGAAATCGGAGTTCACCGAGAGCCGATCCTTTCATCGAATTAATCATCAACCCCAACAGTATCAGGATCAGACTTCGTCGAAGAGATCGCAGTATGATTCGTGGACGAGACACAGATATTCTTAGTTGCGTTCGAAGGGATACGACTAACGTTAAACCCATTATCCATGCGAACCTGTTCATAGCGAAAAAAATTATTCTGCATAAGACAAGAATGCCAATTGACTAATGACTCCAGCTATCAACCGGTTTCAATATTCTTTTAGATTCAAATAGTGAACATTAGGATAAGCATATTTAAGCCTTCCTTGTTTAGAAAATCCAATTTTTTCTCATAGTTTATGGGCTCTATCCCATAAACTTGTAATCCGTGCGGTTCGTTCCGATTGCGAATCAATCGGTTTCAATTGATGTTGGTAGACATCAATCGGCAATACTAAATACAGTATGTCCTGTGTCCTATCGTAAAAATCCAGGGTGTAACAATGAATAATCGTAAACGATCTTTTAAATGACATTTGCAGGCTCAATAAAGCATTATTATTCCGCTATAAGTTGTAATTTTATAATCAAATAATTGTATACCACAATCAATTACATCTTTGCAGTACTGCTGCTTTCACTCTATTTATACGATCGTTTGGAATTATGGAAAACAACAAAAAATAATTCTTACCACGGTAGAACAAGATCGGCGACAGTCAATCCGTACCATGGGCTGTGATTGAAGAAAACGTATTTTCCTCCTCCATTGTTGACAAATATCATCAACAATATTGCGATTCTGTAAAACGATTACGAGTATTACCGATGTTCCATTGCATGTGGCAAAGAATGTCACTCTGTTAGGAGAAATTACCCTCGGAACGTGTCTATCGAATGGATCCTGGTACTCGACCGGGAAATATTCACTTGCGGTGGCGGCGTGGATGGTTCTGCTTCTTCTAGGTTCACCAGGTTCTGAAAGAAAACAACTTACATTAATTTACTCCAAATCATTAATGAGAAAAAAAAATGCATGAAATCAATTATACATACGCCGTGTTCCTCGGATCTTTGGCTTCTCAGTCTTTTTATTAGACGATATCCTTGGAAACATATATTATATATCGCGAGGATAGACGTATAGGCAAGAAACACAGCCAAAATAGCTGTAAAAAATAGATATTGCGAGAGCTTGGAATAATAATTGGACGAGAAGGTTGAAATAAATTATCCCAATTTCACTATTTCCATATTGAAATAAAACTACAACAAATTTGCTCGTTCATTCAATAAACAACCTGTTTGTTAAATTTGTATTTACGTGTAAAAGAACATAAGTACAACAAATCATTTCATTGATTTAACATAAACTACCTGCAAATAAAAATTATATTCGTGTTTAAAGAAGTACATAAAAAGTTTTTGTTCATTTAACGTTCGATCTAAGATATAAAAAGCTTTTATCGACTGGAAATCGTACGATTTATAATTGGGTTATAAAAAAAAAAATCATTTGATGATCATTTAGGTTGAACAAAGAATCCGTTGGATAAATTAACATATTCAGTATTTTTTTTTTAGATATAATTTTTAATGGATTTGTTACGTCGATATATTCTGCGAATATTTTCATAATTATTTCTATTATGGATTTGTTAACAATTTTTTACTTACGTATATACGGATCTGATGGTTGCTGTAAGACGTACCAATAGGAACAACTTTTATGAGTTAAATTCCATCCGTAATGGCCGTGTTCCACGAATTTGTAAGAACCACTGTAAATCATTGTTGTTGTATCAGTAGAAAGCGATAATTAATTGTAAATCATAGGGGAACGTTACTAACCCACACCAGTTTAGCCCTTCAGCAACATAATACATGTGCATTCGAAAACGCGTCGGTATAACCAGTGTGGTATTACTGTTCGCTGATAGATTGGCAAATGGCAAGCCATCGCACTGTAAATAAATTTATTTTTATCATTATCATCATCATCATCATCATCATTTAAAGACAGGTAATTTTTTAACTTGAGGCGAGATGAAACATGTATGAGTAGAAGAGAGATAACGAGGTTTCCTCATTGCGAATTTCTCTGCCACAATTGATCTTCGGATGAAAAAAGACAACAGTGAACTGTAGAATCGTGAGAACCAGTTGATGGAACTCCTCTTTTATCCAAAAGATAAATGACAAAAAAAATTTGCATCCATTTTCATTACTGATCAAAGGGTAGTACATCGGCTTAAGTAGATCGTCCTAAGACGAGGCTAAAACTACTCAGTCAGTAACAAAAACTGTAACCTATGGATTTTATATACCATAGATATTTCGAGAAAATAAAACGAGTTATAGCCTGCTTTTTTCTGAAATTTAAATAGTCTCCAAATGGCATGGTCTGGAAAATTAGCAGCTATTTCTGTCAAACTTGTGTCCCATGCTACATGTTTCATCTCACGTTAAGGCACGGCGAAGGACTCACTCCACTTTATACACAATGGCACCTGTTGTGCTCTCTCGACGCACAGAATCCCTATGACGCCGTCTCACTTATACACCGGTAGAGCTGAGTAAGTTTTCCACCTTGCCTTAACACCTTCAGAAATTATAATCGGTAACAAAAACTATAATCTAATTTACTTGGAACAAGTTAATATTTTCGACAAACCCCCAAATTATGTTTTACTTTGTATATATACTCTGCAGTGGAATTGTATTTACTTTCTTCTGAAACATCAATCGTCTCTGAGTATATTGTATTATTGCTTTTGTTACTGATTAGTATACTAAAAGATGTTACATTATCTTAAGGAGACTATAGTGAAATTTCGATATTCTAAACCAGTAGAGCTAATTGCGCTATAATTGTAGTTTTCATTTGATTTAAATTGACATGTCTGTAAGTTTCTAAACCATTTATGCATTATTCGCTGAATAATCTAGGTACAAGGATCATTTCTCTAGTTCACTGGCGCTCGATGAATTAAACTGGAGCTATTAGAGCACTCAAATGTAACCATTTAATACGAATCGTATTACCAGTTTTAAAAATATTATCACCATAAATGATGTTAAAGAATCTCAACCCTGGTCCTGAGAGGCTTAAATAAAAAAGATTGGTGGGTGATATACCTTGACTCTTAGACAACCTTTGCATTTTATTGAATATCAGAATTTTTGTCATAAAATTTGTTTGTATCGAGATTACAACGATGCTTAGCAAGTTTTACACTCATTCGTGAAGCTTGTGTCAGTGTGTCAGAGACTAACAAAAATCTTTTAGCTGAAGCAAAGTGGTAACTGTTTAAAGCATGAATTTTCTTCCGACGAAGTTGAAATTAGAAAAACATGCCAGTGGAGCGACTGTGAACAATTAGAACCATACTCATGAAGCAATGATCAATCTATTGAAAATTTTCATTTACACATGAAATTTCACTATAATCAGTTCTCAATGCGCATTGATATATTTAAAAACTTAAGTTACTAAGATTGAGAGTGCATCGGCCACCCTATTTCTATGCTTTTACAAAAACATAACAACTGCATCTTTTGTAAGAGATACTTACCGCCAAACAATCGTTCACGTAGGAAAATACCGTCGCCGACACGTTCTGGTTATTGAAAATGCTCAAACAAGCCTTGTCTATGCCAAGACTCATATTGGGAATGATACATCTTTTGTCATCAGTGTCGAACAACATGGTTCCGTCGATGGCTCAGCGTATCATGTAAAAAATGTAACTATGGTCCCTTGTAGCGAAAAAATTACAGATTTTCTCTGAAATTTTATTGCCAACAGAATTGTCATTAATAGAATAATTGACTCTGGTCAAATCTGACATTTTTATTCATACAATGAATAGCAATTAATAAGAAAACATTGTAATCGGTAACCAGTCGACTTACCAAATCATAAATCTGTATATGCGAGAGCTACATATTTTGTTTCTGTCAGTGGAATAACAACTGTTGAAAGATATGTAATAAATAAACAAAACTGATTTAGTATGCGTTGTCAAGGCAAATTACTTGCCGTAAGTATAAAAAAATATTATTTCGACAGATTCCTGCAGTAATTTCATTATCGTTTGCTAAAGATCCTGCAACTTTGGTTAGTGTAGTTCACTATAACATCCATGTTAACATTACGTCGACTAACTTCGTCATGAGGCTCAAAGGAAAGAATTTAAGCTTCGTGAATTTACAATCATGTAAAATTGCAGCAACTTGTAACAAAGAAAAACACCGGAATAAAAATATTTTTCTTAAGTAAATGCCAGCTTACAAGATGTCGTAAGGCAGTATATATATGACCGCTACATTTATTCTTTTCGTCAGTGCAATGACAACTGTCGGAAAATATGAAAAAAAAAAAATAAGCAAACTCGACATTTTATATATGCGTTGTCAAGGGCAATGCCATGGTCATACGCCATGGTACAAAAAGATTATTCCACTATTTACTAATACGTTGCTTTTGTAAATAATTCTAGCGTCTTGTTTGTACTTACCATGTAAATGACGTTTTTTTATTTAGGTATCGTGCGTCTTATCAATAGCTGTCATTCAACGTTCGAAAGCGCGTAGAACAAAAGCTCTCAACTCAAACTCTGCTTCCCGTCTTCACGTTACAGCGGTTACACAAAACACTACACGACACACACACACACGCACATAACCTGCAGGAAGAAACGTCGCTTGAGTTTCCTGTCTGACGAGCTGTACGAGCGCGCATGAAAAATAAAATAACAGAAAAAAACTGTGATTCTCAATGACGCACCACTATTATATATATGTCATAATGGAATATCTTATCTTCAGCAAGTCGAGAAGTTTACATGTGCAAAATGCCGTAGTGTGCCTGCATAACAATTCCAGATCCCAGCATTCTCAGCGACCATGCCGCCCGGTTTGAAGAACTTTCGTCTTACTCTTACGTCCCAAGGCATGATATATCGATGCATAAAGCTGCATTTACATTACACGCGCACGTTTTCAATGCATAGGAGAGAGTGAGAAAAAAAATGACAACCTCACAAACAATAAATAGCATGATTATTAAATAATTTTTTTTTACAAATAAAATTTTACAAATAAAAAACGAGAACTCCACTAATATAATATAAGCTAAAGATTCACATAGATTTTTTTTAAGTTCTTTTATCGTAGAATTACTCTTCAGGCCAAGGTTTTCCGATACCCTGACTAGCACCCATCCTTGAAGGATCCTGGCTGGGATAATGAATAGGTGCTGTTCCAGGTGGAAAAATAGGTACAGCAGCCACGGCTGCGGCCACCTGCGGTGGAAACATGAATTGCGGGGCAACCGGCGGTGGAGGGATCATCATAGGTGCCATGATTCCAGTTGTCGTTTGTAGATTGAAGAAATTATTCCCTATGTTTTCAGGAGGTGGTGGTAGAGCACCTGGGAGGCCGGGAACCGGCTCCAGGATCTCCCGAGGCGCTTCTGCCGCTGAGATTGTTTGTCGACCTTGGGATCGTCCCCACTTGATCGTTAATCTTCTTCCACCGAGTACGAGCTTATTAAAAGTACGCTCTGCCGCTGCTTCCGCGGCATTTCGTTGAGTGTACTGTATGAAGGCACACTGCTGCCGAGGTACCATTGTCACCGACCGTATTTCGCCATATTGATAATAGTGATCGTGCAACTGTTTTTCCGTAAGAACGTCCCCAAGATTGCCAATGTACAGAGTCGTGATAGACTTGTCTTCGGGAGGATCGAGCTTTGGCATAGCTGCCGCTCTGCGCATCAATTTGTCTGCCACAGGATCGTTGACTCCGTAATAACGATCCTTGATGTTCTGATCGGCTAGAGGATCGTCCGGGTCTGTTGGTTTCTCATGGCGATAAGGGCATTCTTCGCCTCTCTTGCACTCGCCCTTTACCCAAAACGAACAGATGTGCGGCCTGTTTCGTTTGTAATAGGGGCTGGTTCTGGCTAGTTTCATCAGCAAATCACTTGCCGCCGGTGATTTTCCAACTGCACCAGCTGGCATCGTGGAGTCTATCTTACCTATTTCGTTGTCTATGCTTTGGACATAGTACTCTTTGTTCACTTCAGAACGCGGCAGGTCGTCCTTAATTTTGAGAGCAGTGTCGCGCACCTGAATCGGCAATCCGTATTCCAGATCCAGCAGACACGTCTGACATACATTTTTCAGTCGACTGCACGTCTGACAAATCTCAGCTTTCTTAAAACGCATATGAGCACCTGGGCACCAACGGAAGACCGTGAACGGTCTTATGCAGATTTTGCATTCTTTGCCATACTTTTCTTTCGTCTGAAAAATATCAAACAGTGTTATGATATTACATATGTCACACTCGTATCCCAAGTTTTATTTTACAAGGTGAGAAATGTTTCTTACCATTCGTATGTATGGATTATCACCCAGGCATGTTTGGCACAGAATGGGGAACTCCTGTTAAAAGAAACAATGTTTAAAGTACGGGTTATCCACGTTAAGGTTGATTAGATTTGGAATCTTCACTTACGGCATCTTCCCAATTCTGCCTGTTGTATGTATTCGTAGTTTTCGAAGTAGCCATTGCCTTACACTGTAGCCTACGAAATTTACGTTGTGTCTACGCAGTAAATGAAAACTAAAAGCTTTGCGCTATACAAGTACAGAACACCAAAGAGTAAACGAACGCAATTGTAGACCACAGCTTGTCTGGTCGTAGACCAGTGAATCAGTGTGAGTGAATAGTGATGCCCATGCCAGAAGCGGGATTTTTGGTCCCGTTTGGGTACCCTCTCCACTGGATCTGCTTTAGCGCTCACTGCGCGCGCACCGACCAATCAGCAGTCAGGCAGCGTGTGACGTCACACACTACGCAGTGCGCAGACTCGGCTCATCGACCAATCAACAGTATGCAGCGACCTGCACGTGGTAGGACCCGGGACGTGAGTAGAGCATTACAATTCCTTTTTATTCAATAAATTGTAATGAACCTTTCGTTTAAAGGACTACAATTTGGTGTTGGATATTGTAATGCACTATTCATTTGCTGACGGCTGCAAAATTAGTGAGCGTTTTATATATTTCTTTACTTTCATCATTTATTTATTTATATATATAATATTTATATATATTCATTAAAAAATCTTCCATAACTCATTTCATAAAAGCTCGCACAATGGCTGTTGTGAAGTGGATGGGGCGAGACAACGTAAAGCGCAATCGAGACGAGATTTGTTACGAGCGGCGCAAGCCTTCCCCTGACGCGCTTCGCATCGCGGGATTGAACTGGATAATGGATATAACGATAGTAAAGTGAGGCGAAACCGACATGCTTACACAGATGTGCTGCTTCTCTTTCACTCCGCCGTGAGCGCTATGCTAGCCTATCTCTTTCGCACTCATAGTGAAGTACTCCCCTTAATGCTTAAGGTGAGGCGAAAGCTCTAACTCCAGCCATGAGTGCGATAGAGAAAAGCTAGTACGGCGCCCACGTTGGAGTGAAAGAGAAACAGCACATCTGTGGAAATATGGAGGTTTCGCCTCGCCTTAACGATACATAATGACGGTCGTCGGTTATTCAAAATGCATAAATGCACGCTGAGTGTGTTATTGATAAAATACCGTGCGTCGATATCAACGTCTTCTGCCGAACATACAATGAATTGACAATTAGCTGCATTTCGTTTTTCTCTTTGTGTACTCATTTTTTTTTCACAGCTAATTAATTTTTTTTAAAAGCTTTTACCGGCCGAGTTTACATTTACCTTACTAGGTCTATAAACATGAAACCGGAATTTGCCCATAGATGGCCCTAGCTGTCAATATAGTTACCGCCAAATCGCGTCATTGGCGCCATTTCCTTGTTGACATCTCTGACAAAGATTTTCAACTCACAATAATACAAGTTTCATACAACAGAATAGTTTGTAATAGCGTTGAACATGTCGAATTTTGTGCCTGGAAACTACGATTTGCGGACAGCATTGATTTTCTGTTACCAATTGAAGAAAACTCCTGCAGAATCGCAACGAATGCTTGTCGAAGCTTACGGTGAGCATGCTCTTGGTAAATCACAGTGCTTTGAATGGTTTAAAAAATTCAAAAGTGGCGATTTTGACGTGAGAAACGAAGAACGTGGAAGACCACCGAAAAAGTTTGAAGACAGCGAATTGCAAGCATTGTTGGATGAGGATGACGCTCAAACGCAACAACAACTCGCGGATCAATTAAATGTGACACAAGAAGCCGTCTTCATACGTTTAAAAGCCATGGGAAAGATCCAGAAGATGGGAAAATGGGTTCCACATTAACTGAATGAAAGACAGCAGGAAAACCGAAAAACCACTTGCAAAATGCTGCTCGCCAGGTACAAAAGAAAGTCATTTCTCCATCGAATTGTGACTGGTGATGAAAAGTGGATATATTTTGAGAATCCCAAGAGTAAAAGATCATGGGTAACTCCAGGCGAACCATCGACATCGACTGCAAGGCCAAATCGCTATGGACGGAAGACAATGCTCTGTGTTTGGTGGGATCAGAAGGGTGTGATCTATTATGAGCTGCTAAATCCTGGCGAAAACGTTAATACTGAACGCTACCGACAACAAATGATCGATTTGAATCAAGCTTTGCGTGAAAAACGACCAGAATATCAAAAAAGGCAACACAAAGTGATTTAGCTTCATGATAATGCACCATCACACACAGCAAAACTGGTGAAGGATTGAACGATTGAGGCGTTTAGTTGGGAAATACTTTGGCATGCGGCTTACTCACCAGACTTGGCTCCGTCCGATTACTACTTATTTGCATCGATGGGACACACACTCGCTGAGCAGTGCTTTACTTCTTACGAAAATGTACGAAAATGGCTCGATGACTGGTTTGCCTCAAAAGAGCAACAGTTTTTTTGGCATGGCATCCACAAATTGTCAGACAGGTGAGAAAAATGTATAGCTAGCAATGGGCAACACTTTGAATAAAATATTTTTTATCATTTTCATACAATAAACGTGTATTTTCTATACAAAAATTCCGGTTTCATATTCATAGACCTAGTACACTACTCTACACTAAAAAAAAAACTGTAGACCGAGACCATTTATTAATGGAAGAATTGTAAAAATTATACAATTATATTACCAGATTGTTAATATTATGATTATCAGGAGGTGAATTCTTAGCGACGTAACTGCATTTTAAAATTGACGTGAATACGCAGAAATAGTCATGTTTATAAGAGACATATTAGTTTATTAAGAATTGAAAAAGAAATATTTCTATTTGCTTGTTTAATAAAATTTTAATGAGGTCAGGACGTTACCCTTGCCCATCAACTCAAAGTACCTCGCACATGAGTTTTCAATCAAACCGCCCTTAGTTTATATTACGCGAGCGCGATCTCTCTCTGGAATCGTCGTCAAGCTCTAACCGGATGTGCAAAACAATGATTACGTATTCCCTTTGCTTTTTTTCCTTATAATTCTTTTTTAGATTTTTAAAAAATCTTTTACCCCAAAGATAAACAAGGGATGAGCGATATACAATGTTGATATAAGTACTCCATTTACTGATGAAACGTTGTATTATCTGTAATAATGAAATATCACAGTTATTGTTTGAACAAATTATCATGGTGTTACAATGGTTGTAATGCAATCTTCGCTAAACGATCAGAATCCCCGTTGCAATTATTATGGTGAAATCTCTGCAGGATTTTGGTCCGTTGATTTGCTGAGAAAGTATTTCGTCAGATCGCTGATGAGTTTGTACAATTGTTGAGGGTTATTGAACGTCGCGTCTGTGTTCGGGCCGGATTCTATCGCTGCTCTCGCCAACGATTAAAGCGTTTTTATGATGTAGGACACTTGTCGACAGACTTCGTTCCTTTTCACGTAATTTTTCTCGATCTGTTACAAGAATATTTGTATATGCGTCGTTCAATTTCTACAAGAAAATCTTTACCCGTTAATGTATCAAGAGACGCGACAGTAGTCTCTCGACGCCAAGTCAAAAAGAAACAAAAATTAGTTCACGCAACTTTAGTCTCTACAGATTTATTAATTTCCAGTTTATTACCACTGCCGACCCAGGTGGTCTGGGACAGGGAGGATGAGGCCCGAGAGCAAAAGCTGCGCCAACGGCCTGTCTCTGCGCTTGTCAAAGCCGTCTTCACATAGTTTTTCGTACAATATCAATTTAATAAAATTTCGGGTATATTCAACAGCCAAAATTGAGATTCGATCGATTTATAACAGTTACTTTCCCAAAAAAAAAATAAGATATGGAATATCAACATATTGAGAATTATGTTTAATGCTTGCGACGTTTATCGCGTTCGTCTCGACGCTGTTCGCGATCCTCCTTTCTTTTCGTAGCAGCCGTGGAACTGCTCGCGCGCTTAGCTTGTTTCAAGAACTGATCGAGACCAAAGGGATCCTCCTCGTCCTTTTCAAATTGCACTGGACCGGAGCGAGTAGCCGTTCTATCGGTACCGCTGAATTCTTTGTCAGGAACGAATCTGTGAAAGAAAAAGTATTTTTAAAATCAATAATTTCAACAAATTTCCAGCTATAAAAGGATTTTTTATCGAAATAATCGATAAAAATATATTCTTGTTCTATCAGTACAAAGTAGTATTGGGCTCACCTATTGGTATTGACGAGTTTTTCCAAATCATCGCCATAGTTATCCTTATCGATATTCTTGCCGGGTCGATAGATGTGAGTTCCAAGCGAACTGCCGTCCCTCCAGGGTTTATCGTAAACATTGTACTCGTCATCGTGACCATAACCACTGTCCATACCCTTTGTGGTATTAAACAATCGCTGATCGAACTGCGTCTCGCCAGAATTGGCGACGTTCTTTGCCGGCAGTCCAAGAGCTATCTGCTCACTGATATCCCTCTCGCGCTCGCGTTGCAGCCTGGATCTCTTATCGGGAGCGGCACGCGCCAAATTGCGCTCTCGAGCTCGATCCTTGTGCCTCTCCTGCCTCAGCTGATCTCGCTCTCGCGTTTCCTCGGCTTTGTCCAAAGCCGCAGCGGATTTCAATCCCGCACGTTCTTCTCTCGCCTTCTGAGCCAGCAGTCTCAGGTGATCCTCCTTCTTTTCCTTCTCCTTCTGAGCCAATTTCTTCTCCAGCTGTGCGCGCATCTCTACCGCTTCACGGGCCTTCCTGTCAGCGATATAAAGCGCTTCGGCGAGTTTAGCAAAATTCTCATTCACGTGAACCTGCTGCAATCCACGTCCATCGGCCGCGAGACGCTTGTCCAATGGAATCGTGTATCCCTTTGCGTTCTTCCAATTACTTATACACGGCGGAATCTTCCATTCTTTTTGTTCCTTGACCGTGACTTTGCGGGTCGGCGAGTGCATCACCGGTGCCGGAGGTGACGGTGGCCCTCGGGGAATTTTTTTGTTTATTCTAAATTTCGGGGGCTCCATAGGATCGACCTGTGCCTCGACCATCCTAATGACTCTTTGTTTGGCGCCGGAATTGAAGGATTGCCCCTGTTGCGAAGGCGTGTACCTTATATACTGCGCGGGGCCCTGTTTTTCCGCACATCTCACAGGCATCGCCGCCGCTATCTTCGACTGAGTGATTTTTTCAAGCGCTTTACGTGTTTTTTCAGTTATTTCGTTGATCTCCTCCTCGTTGGGCCTTTGGAGACCTGGATCGTTCTCATTCGTTACTTCCGCGGGTAGAAGGTCGCTGAGCTTGCTGTATACGATTTTGTCTTTTGAATGACCTTGTCTGGCGATTAAATCGTACTTTACTCGACCCTGAGCATCGAGTTGGATGGCCAAAGCGTTGCTCGTCGATTCTTTGCCTTTGACGCCCATCATCAGCGGATATTGGGCTACGTGTATCTCCGGGAAGGCTCCTCCGTCTCCGAATTCATCCGGAGTGCGAGGTATCCAGCCCTTGCGCTGTCCATATGGCGGTGCCGTGAAGACAGCTTTGACAAGGGCAGAGACAGGCCGTTGGCGCAGCTTTTGCTCTCGGGCCTCATCCTCCCTGTCCCAGACAACCTGGGTCGGCAGTGGTAATAAACTGGAAATGAATAAATCACAATGAATAAATGAATGAATCGCTAATTTTGTAATTAACCTCAAGAGGTAACAGCATATTCTGCAGTTTTACTGCTAGATAATGTAATTGTAACATGCACATCCTATTTCTATAAGAGGTCCTAGCCAAAATCTGATAACCGCTTCCGCAGTTATATTTGATCAAAATATCCATATATAAAAATTTGTCTTTAACGCTATCATATAAACGTTTGCAAGGTTAAGCAATGAGTTTGCAGAGAAAATCATATTTTCATTGGAAAATAGATAAGAGCAAAGATCTGACAGAATTTGCAGCAATGTTTGTTAAGTTGTCAGAATGTACTAGAGAAGTAAGTGTTGTTGAACTTTATCTAATTTTTTTATGTCATTGTTAACGTTTTGTCAATGAATGCACTTAGGTCTTGATCTAATTATTGCAAGATAGATTTCACTAAGTCTCTGCAACTGGTTATCCAAACAGCGAATGAAGGGGTTAATCCAGTCTGCGTTATTAGTCGAAGTTAGACTTCAATAGAAAACTGAACACCAAGGATAACAATGTGAAATCATTTTAAATTCTCACGAGTCTTAAAAAAGAACTCGTTCTCAATCATTTTCCGTTCTCAATCATTTTCCGTTCTCAATCATTTTCCAATCTTGTATCGAGGATGCTTAAAATGATATATTTGAGGTTAATATTTCTATAATTGATAAACATCGAAGGGAAACTGATTCGCATACTATCGATGGTATTTGGGAACGGAAATTCAGCAGGAGAATCATCACGTATTGTATCGTTGAAGAATTTACGGCGCATAATGGTGGATTTAGCGTCGGCAGTTGGCGTGTTTTTAAGTAATGTCGTCGTAATAGAAGATGAAAAAATTATACACTGATGATGAATTTTTGGCGTGTATAGAATGATTTTGGATGCTTTTTTTAGTTTCATAAATAATGTTTACCTAGATAGAGACATGTTGTAGATAAATGTCGTTTGTTTCCTCGGAGCGAAGCAACTGCTACGTGACGAGGCGCACACCACACTGTCAACGATAGAAGATAGAAGGATAGAAGGATAGAAGCAGTGATGCCAGACGAGGGAATTTTGCCCCTATCTCGCTGCCCTCACCACGCTGCCCGTGCGAGGCGCGTCAGGGGAAGGCTTGCGCCGCTCGTAACAAATCTCGTCTCGATTGCGCTTTACGTTGTCTCGCCCCACCCACTTCACAACAGCCACTGCGCGGGCTTTTATGAAATGAGTTATGGAAGATTTTTTAATGAATATATATCAATATTATATATATAAATAAACAAATGATAAAAGTAAAGAAATATATAAAACGCTTACTATTTTTGCAGCCGTCAGCAAATGAATAGTGCATTACAATATCCAACACCAAATTGTAGTCCTTTACACGAAAGGTTCATTACAATTTATTGAATAAAAAGGAATTGTAATGCTCTACTCACGTCCTAGGTCTGCGTAGTGTGTGACGTCACACGCTGCCTGACTGTTGATTGGTCGGTGAGCCGAGTCTGCGCACGACGTAGTGTGTGACGTCACACGCTGCCTGACTGCTGATTGGTCGGTGCGCCGGGTGCGCGCGCAGTGGGCGCTAAAACAGACCCAGTGGAGAGGGTACCCCAAAGGGATCAAAATTCCCTCGTCTGGCATCACTGGATAGAAGCAGTGCCAGTGATCACACTGATCACAGTTCAACTGTTCAACTTGAACTGTTCAAGGCGTTGGGTACCCTCTCCACTGATTCGCAGAAGGAGCTGAAGGCAATTCCAAAATCAACCTATGAAAAGTGTTTTAAAGATTGGAATATGTGTATTACTTACAATGGAGATTACTTTGAAGGGAATAAAATAAATATCGATGAATAATTGAACCGTTTTCGTTTTATTGACAAATTCCGGGTACTTTTTGATCATAAGGTATTTTTGACATAATGTTATATGTATGGCTGTCAAAATACTATTGGACATTATAATTGTTGACATGACCTGCTTAAAATAAACGATAAAATACGATTTGATTATATTGAAATTTTTGAGTATCAAAGTTCCTATTCAATCCCATTCTCACCTTCTACAAGTTCCTGTTGCTTATCTCTATCGTTTATATCTATTATCCCGCCTTATTCTTTAAATTTTCTCCATAGTTTAACATGGCTGTTCTCGATGTGTTAAATTGCGTTAAACCGCAGAAATTTGTTTTACGACATATCTACTTTTATCCTCCTTATCGGCATCCTCCATATTTCCTTTTCTCTTTACTATTTCTTCCACATCGTCCTTACCTTTTGATTTTCCCACTGTGTCTTACTTTTCCATTTCTGCTTTTTTTTATTTTCCACACTCATCTCGTCAGCTATACGTTTGCGCTTCCGGTTTCTCATCTTAATCTGAGTCGTGCACTTCTGAATATCCTCTTTGCTTACTTGCTCTCACCTTATCATCTGTGAAAGTTCTTCAGTTCTATCCTTTTTATTTTGCCCAAGTGTATCTGTAGGAGTGTTTAATCGAGTGCACTTTGTTATCAAGTAGATAGATCTGCGCGAGATATAAATTTAGAGATAAGTAAATCTATATGGAAATAAAAATGTCCAGAATATATCGGGAAAGATTTTATTGCCAAAAATATCTTTATGATTTCTTGGTCGCAATGATAATAACTAAAGTACATTATTGCGGTAAGTAAACCACCTCAACTTACCAACTAATTGTACACGAAGGCTCGTACCATAAGTACATTTGAGTTGCATACCTACTTATGATAGCATATATTGATCGTCCTTCCATCTTAGAGATCTTTGATTCATTTACAATTTAGAATTATATGCACTTGTTATTAAAAATCATAAAATATATCATACAATGGGTAACTGACTATATATAAGTAAACGTCCTGAACTCGTCGACTTATTGTACGTGAGCGCTCATACATAAGTACATTTTGACAGCGTACATTGATCGCCGTTTCGTTTTGAAGATCTTTGATACATGTACAACCTAGAATTTTATCTACCCGGAGATGAAAATGACAAAATATCAAACAATGGGTAACTGACTGTAAGCTGCATGGGCAGACATGCAACAATTACAGATAAAAGTACAAGTGCCGAGTAAAAGAACAATCGTAGTGATAAAGAGATAAGCTATCAGCTTAGGAAATCTCTCGGGTAACCAAAGAATGGTAAATTCCACAATTTTTTCACGTGTATCTGAAAGATAAAAGAGCGTAACTTTGCTGTTAATAATATTACGAATTTTTATAAATCCATATAAAAAACATTTATGCATTAACCGGTATGTTAAATTGAACACAAAACAATGTTACATTACTTGTCCACTGAACACATCTTTTTTAACGTTTCAAGTATACCGAGCATTCATTTTTCATAATACTTGTATATTAAAATTTTAATGTAACAACTTATTCATGAATCGTTCCTATACAAGTGCAATAACAAGTTGGAAGAAAGCGGCTATACGTCGGCCAACTCCGAATCTTTAAGAGCGATAGGAGAAATGAAAGTAGTACTCAGAGAGTGAATAATCATTTACTTAGTGACATTTAATTGAATTAAAATCTCAGCCGGGAGTCCAATTACGTCAGAACTGTTACAAGTAAATGTCAACATTTACATTTACTCATTGATATGAATTGCGACATTTGCTTGAATTGCGTTTTGACGAATTGTATCAGTCTTTCCTCAGTCAAAAGCCATGCAAATAACGCAACATGCAAATAACGTTGCTTATTTGAATTTGTCCGAAAAATCTGATGTTTATGATGGTTTTAAAACCGGTGGAGATCGTCATGAAAACACGTGCATATTATAGGTGTGAAATAAACGTTTTTCTGAAGAGAATCCGTAAACTGCGCCCAAAACGTTAAAGTTAAAATTGAGAACTACTCTCATTTCCTCTTATCTCCTATCGCTTCTAAAGGTGTTGGAGTTGGCCGACGTGTAACCCCTTCTTTCCAGCTTATGACTCATCAACGGCTGCATAATCAACAATACCAAGTGCAATGACCTTTGTATTGTAAATTTTTACAGTGTAATTCAACAATAATTATCTATCAAAGTGTAATAATTATGAACAGTTAAAATAATTTCATTAAATCGGTAAATTTGTATTTCTAAAATAAATTTGTTTCAACTTTTACGAAATCATTGAGTAAATTAATTAAATATGTGGTTCATTACTTTTGCGTTTATCTCTAGAATCTATATGTAATAATATAATATGTAATACGTTATATATAATTAAAAAAATTAATTATTGTTGAATTCCTGGAGCAATAAACTTGATAGAATATTGGAAATATTCGTTACTAAATTATTTGTTTACCAATGTACGCTAGTCCGTAGCCCATGTGCCGAGTTCCCATTCTGTAAGAGCATGTTGGTATCTGCAATTCGTGCACATCACCCATATCTAGCCGCAATTGATAAAGAGATGATTCGTGCGGTGGAAGGATCCAAGTATCACTTAGCTGATCCGTCGCCGTATCCAGACTCAAATGCATAGCTTTGTGATCGTGTGCCGTAAAGATTACTTGAGGGCCGAGCTCTTTCAGTACCTGATTAGTAAACGTTATTGGTACTAAGTAGTAATTTGTATCGTTTTTAACAATTATCGTTCTCGTATTACTGATACCAAGTTTAGTTCTATATTCTGACAAACTCACGTTTCGCACGAAGGGTCCCGGTGAAAATAATAGCGGCATATGGCTCAAGATCACGTTCGTAGTATTTCTCTCCGTGTAATCGCTTAGAAAAGCGTCTTTTGGCGCATTTGGCATTGTACGAGTTAATCTGTTTACCTAAAATTACATGTATTTTAATTTTAATATAAAGAAAATATTGTTTTAAGGGTTGAACGACCATGATTTTTTATACTCATTGAGACTCGTGGCTATCATATTTATTCTTCTGTAATTTAATTTTCACATGTAAAATATGTGTAACATTCAATGTTAACGATTGTGATAAAAATTCATGATTTTACTACCAGAGTTATCATCGTTCCAAGCTTAAATTCTTTCTGTATTGTTAGTCCTATAAAGAAAAGATATATCATTTGTTGAAAAATAATACTTGTAGTTGTAATAATACTAGTATCATTTTTCAACGTTTGTTGTAAGTAATATTATTATCATGATAAATAATATAAAAAATGTATTAATACATTTTTAATAATAGATATTAATTATCTTAACGATTATTCAATATATTCATTAATCAATTGGTCGGAAAGGAATGTTAGATATATTTAAATATTAAAAATGAATCGAAAATACCTTAAAGAAGGTGACGCTTTTATAAACAAGAGTATCCGGTTGAGAATAAGCAAATTTGAATCTATTGTGTATCCTAGTTGATACCATATCCTCCTCACCTCCAATATCGTTATCACCTGGCAAGTATATTTTCTGAAAGGAATTTGAATGTTTTATCTTATCGGATGACGAATGAAGATTTTCTTGAATCTACATACCATAATGTGATCCTTGGTATAGAATATGTTATCTAATCTATTCTTGTACTTGACAAAATCGTGGCTCGTAGCTATGTGTCCTTCGTCCATGAGATCACCGAGAAATGCAATAACATGAGGCTGCGAGTGGCTGAGGGCTCTTGAAAATGTTTTAGCCAAATACCTGTAAGCAAACATTGTTATCGTTATAAGCAAAAAAATATCGAAATAATATGCAAACTCAGTTGAAGCTCACCTATCGCTGTCCCATCTAGCGAACCAAGCTCCGGAGTAATTTTCATTTATTTCACCCAATATTTGAGGATCGGCGACAAGAAGAATCTTGACGCAGTTGGCACAATTGCGAGCAGACCATTTGTAGCTTTGAATCTCATAAACGAGAAATTCATTGTAAAATATTGTGAATCCTAGGATGAGGGAAATGAAGATCAGCTTGTGTTTCGTCCTGAAAGATACGATTCAAACTTAATTTGCATCGTCCTTCATGACAAAATTCTCATCAAATCCTGTTATTTGTAAATTAAAAAAAAAAAATTTAATCGACGAACAGCCTATACCTATTTCGTCGTATCATTATTTTCGCTAATTTTTAAGTATCAGACGGTAACTCGATAAAACAATAACCATCGCTCTCTCATCTTTGAATACAATATAGGTATAAGTACGTTAAAACTTTGCAGTTCCTTTTGTTACAGACAACACGCTATGCGCTTGTCTATACAATTTCCAAATAGGGTCAAATGGTCAACCAATCGGCGATCATTCCAGCTGCTGATTATGTACGCTTGGTACAAAATACTCTGGCATGTCTACTTTTTAAACTGCTGACTGTCCGATGGGCAAAAAAAAAAACGAAAGTTACGCGTTTTATTACGTACACATTGTACGTAGAGATAATATCTGTTCATTTAATATTCCATACAATGTGCATGAAATTCAATTCGCCAATAGTACCAAAATATTCATCTTACAACGATGACTACAGTCGTCTATTTATTTTGAATCGCTATACGTGCGAGAGAGATAACAGAATATTTCTATTGCAAATTTTTCCGCCAGGATTAACCTTTTAGAAAAAAGACAAAAACGGTGAACTGTAGAATTGTCAGATGCAGTTTACCGTTTTCCTCTTTAATCGGAAATATCAATCATCGCAAAGAAATTTGCATTACAGTTTTATTACCGACATAGGAGTAGCGCATAATCTTAAGGCGAGGCGAAACCTCCATACTTACACAGATGTGCTGCTTCTCTTTTACTCCGCCGTGAGCGCCATACTAGATCCATCTCTTTCGCACTCATAGGTGAAGTACAGAGGTTTTGCCTCGCCCTAAGGTAATGTGGAGCGTGATGGGTGCTAGAGAGATGAAACCAATCTCTTTCGATTCCCAATTTTTTTTAGTGTATTCAGAGATTTTATAATACAAAACGAGTTTTATATAATAACCAGATGTGCTGTGCATTATGAAAAGCTTTTCTCTTATCTGTAATCTTTTGGCACACTAGAAAAATATATTTGGACGAAAGGTTTGTTACCGACTGAGCTGGTGGGTATATAGGATCACGAACGAACGAGAGCGCGGGGTTTCACCTTTCCTTGACGATGTGCTACATGCTACATGTCGTCTGTGTCTCTCAGTCCTCATATGCGAGAGAGATTACACAATATTTCCTTTCATCATACATTTTTTTGCTACTATTGATCTTTGGACAAAAGTCGAAGAGATATGCACAAACACAAGTGCTACTAGCGACATCCAGGTAGCTTGTTCGCGAAGCCCAACTTTTCTTGCTTTAAGATGAGGCGAAACCTCCATACTTACGCAGATGTGCTGCTTCTCTTTCACTCCACCGTGTCCACCATACTAGTTCTACCTCTTTCGCACTCATGGCTAGAGTTAGAGGTTTCGCTTCGCCTTAAGCCAGGATTGATGTTGTTTTCTTCATTTCTCGTTGCTCTTCTCACATTCTTCTCTCTCCATTTTACATTTCATAACCTTGAAGACTTTTTCGTGCCCACTCTCGACGGTACAACTAAAATTTGCAATCTACGGTTAATAAATTAATAAACAACTCAAGCTCTTCTACCTAAAGTCCGTTTACAACGCAGCTGATATTTTCTAAGTAGATGCCTTCTCTTCAAGCAACCTCATAGTCAACGACTTCTCGTGTCTACTGTCATTCCAGTCTCCGATCAAGATTTCCGAGTCATTCAACTAATATAGATTTCAAGTTAGATTATTTTATTGAATGCCTGGTCATAAAATGGAAGAAACTGTAGTTATGATACTGGATAAGGTGAGTTTAAATATTATCACGATAATTTTCTTTTAAAAAATATAATGTTTTGCCGTTACTACGGGTTAGTTTGCTTCACATATGAATGAACATTCGGATTCAATCGCTACTTTGGTAGGAATATACGATGGTCCTCTATCCTTACTCAAAAATATTTGAATTTTATGATAAACACTTTGTTCAGGATGTTACCGAGGTTGATTCCAAACCAATTATTGGCCACTATTCTGGCGGAGGTGACGAGTTGGATGTCGAGGATTTGTACACCAAATACAAGGTACCAGTTTGATTTCGTCTTGACGCATTGCCCAGTTTCTAAAAGATATTGCAAATCTTTCCTTGATACTTAAGATGATGTGTTACATGTTTGTTGTTCTCTCTCACTCCTTTGCAATTACCAATAATGGTATCTTACTCGTGCTCATGGCGGCTCAGTCAATATACCACATCATCTTAAGGGGAAGCTAGAATCACGTGATCTATGGTTCAAGAATCCAGATGAGCTTAAGAAACTGATCTAAAAATTCCTAACACATTCTTATCAGACTCAGTTTTTCTCTTTTGGCGTCCCTACAAACATCTGAGTTCAAGAAAGATGTGTTAAAAGTTTTGAGGTAAACCATCAGTATCGATCGTCTCCTTAAGACAAGACGATAAACTCACTATTCACGGCTGTGAACTTGAAATTTGATTGTTTGAATCGTTTAAAACTTTATATGTTAAGATATCTTGAGCACGAAAGTGCATTTTCTGTGGATGCTCGTCAGATATCTAATATTTCCCATAATATAGATGAAGCCGAACAAGATTTGCTTTGCCTAAAATATTAATTGTCTGAGTAAATTGGATTAGAGTTGCCGTTACAAATCACCTTTGGGTGATGCGCTATATGGACTGAGCTGCCATATGTACAAGTGAGACAGCGTTATTTGCAATTGCGGTGGAGCGACAGATTGTCAGAAATATATATTACGTTATGTTAAAGGGGTTGAGTCTTATCGATATCGTGAAAGTTATATTGCTATACATAGACTTTTAGAATTAAACATAAAAAACAGCTTTGTTAGTAACAGAAAAATGAAAGTTTATACAATTAAGGAAGTCACTTAGCAGTCAAATTGTAATTTATTTTACTTCATTTTATTTCATTTTCAGCTATAAATAAATAACTTGAAATCGCACCACTCATTATTAACGTATTTTTATAGCTTTTTTGTCATTAATAATTATCTAATATTCATAAGGTTTCTCTTAAGGTTGTGTCCCTCACATGAATTTTGCATCATGCTGTTCAGGGATACTGCTCCACGACACCAAAATAAATAAAATTGTCTAACTTATTATCTACTTCCTTTATATAGAAACTGCAACGCATGCTCGAGTTCCTGGAGGTGCAAGAAGAGTACATCAAGGATGAACAACGAAACTTGAAGAAAGAGTACTTACACGCCCAAGAGGAAGTCAAACGGATACAGAGCGTGCCGTTGGTTATTGGCCAGTTTTTAGAGGCAGTCGATCAAAACACCGGAATAGTAGGATCGACTACTGGCTCCAATTATTATGTTCGTATATTGTCGACGATTGACCGCGAGTTACTGAAACCGTCGGCAAGTGTTGCCTTACACAAGCATAGTAATGCGCTGGTAGATGTACTGCCACCCGAAGCGGATTCCAGTATTTCCATGCTACAAGCTGGTACGAATTTTCTTCGTTAAATAACTTTTTTAGGAAATTCAAGGCATAATTTCATGTAGTTTTTATTTATAAACTACATATCCATATATCGTGTCATTGAAATCAGAAGGGCGTATTTACTGTATTTATAGCACGGATGATACAGTTTCTGGTTGCTTTCTGTGCAATATATCGCACATTTGTATATTAAATTTAATGTAGGGTTTATATATCCAAACTTCTTTTACCCATACATTAATTTTTATTGCAATAAATGTAGCAGTGCCAGTGATAAATATAAAATTTCATAATTATTTAATATTTTAATATGTTTAAACAGACGAGAAGCCCGACATCGCGTACAGCGATATCGGTGGTATGGATATGCAGAAGCAGGAGATACGCGAAGCTGTCGAATTACCGCTGACACACTTCGAGCTCTACAAGCAAATTGGTATAGACCCGCCCCGTGGTGTGCTCATGTATGGTCCACCAGGATGCGGCAAGACTATGCTCGCTAAAGCGGTTGCCAGACATACTACGGGTAATTAGTTAACTAGTTTCGCGCAACATACAATAGCTGTCAACGAATTTAAAAAATTGATAATTATTCGTGAATTTTCGGTTAGCGGCTTTCATTCGTGTGGTGGGTTCGGAGTTCGTGCAGAAGTATCTCGGCGAAGGTCCGAGGATGGTAAGGGATGTTTTCCGTCTGGCGAAAGAAAACTCACCGGCGATTATCTTCGTCGACGAGATCGACGCTATTGCTACCAAACGATTTGATGCTCAGACTGGTGCAGATCGTGAGGTACAACGTATTCTTCTCGAACTTCTAAATCAAATGGATGGCTTCGATCAAACTACCAATGTTAAAGTTATCATGGCGACCAACAGGTAAGTTACAATCAGAGATATGAGCTCTCGTTACTTTGACATAAATATGCTTCGTTTACTTGTATTTATAATTTATTCAATAAAAATTATTTTTGTAACCGAGCTTCTATATCGGTAACTAAATGTGTTTATTTTTTATTCAATGTGCATATATCGAGTAGCTACACCAATAAATCTTCTATAATTTAGGAATCGCTTAAGGTAGTTCACCAATAAACACTAGTAACTTGACCATACGTTTGTTCGTTTCAAATCACGACAATTCATTGTTCTGCATTGATTGAGACGAATAAAACGGGTCTTGACCGTACTGTTTAAAAAATAAGATTCATCTTTAAAAAATTATGGAGTAGATGACAAAAAGAAGATAATTATCGTCCTTTACATCTGGAAAAATCTTTAATTAAAAATACGCTATTTTCTATTACAGAGCCGATACATTGGATCCGGCACTTCTGCGTCCCGGGCGATTGGACAGAAAGATTGAATTTCCGCTTCCCGATCGTCGCCAGAAACGGTTGATTTTTACGACGATCACAGCCAAAATGAATCTTAGCGAAGAAGTTGATCTAGAGGATTATGTTGCCCGGCCAGACAGAATATCGGGTGCGGACATAAACGCGATATGCCAAGAGGCGGGAATGCACGCGGTTCGTGAAAATCGATACATCGTACTTGCCAAGGACTTTGAAAAGGGTTACAAGAATAATATAAAGAAGGACGAGTCGGAGCACGAGTTCTATAAATAATCATTCGATCACTTAAAAGATTTACAAACACACCGTTCGTATCGAATTGTTATCGAACTCTCGTTACTCGTATCTTCCGCGTTTCTATGAGTTATTACTTCTTACTATGTATCGTCTTTATTTCGTTTCCGCGCCTCACAATAAACAGTTGTATTGATTTCACATATATCTCTACGTTGCATTAAAATGATATTTTTTTCATAAGGCGTATCCTGCTTCGATGTTCGTGAAATTTATATAATTATGGACTATCAATTAGGTCATTTTAAATGACCAACAACACCTGGGGTAATTACGAATGATCGGTTTCAAGGGTTCCTATTTATATTGGCTCAGTACGCAAAGTACCTCAACGCCACTTGTTGACAGCTTTGATAGAGCAAATGCAATGGCTGTATATACAATATAGACGATTCTGCATTAGGTTGAGGAGACTGACGTCCAACCACTCAAATTTTCTTTAAATTTTATTCAAACATATTGTAGTACAGTTCATTACGACACATTTTTTAGGTCACTTCATTCGACCATCCGATTTTTTTTAAAACAGAACTTTCAATTTGATATATGTTACGATCTATCATCAACACGGTAAAAATTATATAGACCTTTGCAGAGAAAAAACCAAAGCTTGTACAAATTTTTTTTCGTTTTGCGAGAGAAATTACTTAAAGTGTATTTTTTTTCTAAATAACATTTGAAACAAAGTAAAAACCCAAACGTCAAACTTCTAAAAATCTAAAAAAAATATTTTTTTGTTCTTTACATTGTTCTCGATTTTCGTGAACTTTTTCAATTATAATTACAGCTCATGAGCAAATGAAAATTGAAAAATTTGTCGATCTTGTCGAGTGTGGGCCGCTGCAAAGATAGGGATTAGCTTGAAAACGTTGCCAAAACCTCTGAATTCATTTGTATTAAGAGAAACCTGAGAACTGGGTTGTTTTGAGGTCGCTAAACTTGTATCCGGTCTCAAAATTGCAAAAATAAAAAATAAAAGTTTATTTAAACTTTGAAATGTATTACAATCGTTCTCAAAACCGGTACTCGGGGATGCCACGAACAATGCATCGGTTCACTTAGCCATGCATTGTTTTTATTCAAGAAGAAGTCGATATTTCTCGAAGCTGCATGTCATTTTTCTTTGAACTTAGAAAATCAATTTGAGAACACCGGTTTTCCGCTCAAGCGTATCATTATCGATCGGGCAATTTTGTTGTTCATTTAGCTGACTCTCCAAGTGTCTTAGATTACTATATTGTTACAAACCGTTTTCGGACTTCGACCGGCATAGGGCACGCCACCTACGCCGCACGGCGTGTGTTCAGTGCTGTGGAAAGCGCAGGCGCGAGCCCGCGTACTCAGGCCTCAGGGCACTCAGGCAATCACCCGGCGGCCGGCATTCGGAATTCGGATTTCGGCAACGGGAATGAACGCCTGGCTATTGTCGATGACGGACGTACGTACAATCTCAACGAACAAAGGGCACGACGGCCTATACTACGCGAACGCGATCAAGCGACGAAATGTTACGGGCGATTACGCCACCATATAGTTACCCATTTATTATTAATCAGTTCCTATTATTACTTAGCCATTAGTATCATTATTTCTGTTACATTCTTTATTAATAAATGAACGACCCTTTCTACTGTACGCCTTGGTACACCATGCTACCTTGTTGATTCTCTCGCTTCAACCCACGAGTATCGACGCCACGCGACTGACGAACGCTTAACCAGCGCCTTTCGTATTCGCATGAACACGACGTAAGTATTTCGCCATCGGTACCACAAGGACGCCTGATAACGTGTAGCCGAACGAGGATCAAAAAAGAAGATTATCTCTAAAGGAATACATCTTTCGATAGGAAGTCCTTTATTATTCGGAATAGCTCCTTAGTATAGGAGAGTTCTCCTTAGTATAGGTAAGTATTATAAATCTGTCCTGACTTTGTTTCGAATATATTCTTTCGACGTTACATTCTCCTCGCCGTCTGCCGCGATGTATCGTTGTCAGGGCGTCGGCCGGTCAAAGGCGGGAAACTTACCACAGTTGAACACGTGTATTCGATCCTCGGAGATAGAGGTTGACATAGTAAGGAAAGGCGTGTACCAAAGATTGCTCGTCGTAGTTACGAAGGAACTTTTCTTTATGTTTATTTGAAATAATACCGAATAGTTACTTGGATAAAGAAGTAGAAGGGGTAGATAATGATAGATGATAATAAGTGATAATAAAACTCGTAAAGTGGCCACGTCGGCCCGCGTAACGTTTCTTTTCTCTCGTCACCGTCGCGTGAGGTTTCCGGCCGCTATGCCTTTGTCCCCGTAGCGTGAGGTCTCGTCGTGCGTGGTTAGCTCTCGTAGCTCGTACCGCTCGACTCCAACTGCGTTGCCAGGCCACTGCCTGCGGGTACGCGGGCTCGCGCCTGCGCCGTAGGCGTTGACGGCATGGCTCGCGTCGTCTCCCGAAGTTTGGTCGGCCGAAGTCGATCGCATTCGGATAGGGCGTTTATAACATAAGTTTCCCGCCTTTGACCGGCCGACGCCCTGATAACGATACATCGCGGCAGACGGCGAGGAGAATGTAACGTCGAAAGAATATATTCGAAACAAAGCCAGGTCCGATTTATAATACTATTTATAAGGATCGTTTATATAATAAAATATAACGCGATCCACACCGAATCCTTCTTGGTCTAACGTCGTGTGGTACGCACAACCTTCGTTAAAATTTATTAACCGGAGCGTTATTGTCGATAAACAGTTCTATTTGTCATTTAAATTGACGAGGAGGAATCGATCTACAAGCCTGCTATTTATGCTGTATATTTATTACGTTTTAAGAAATCTGTAAAATCAAAAAACTTGGTATTAAAAGTACAAATGTCGATGATTCCGTCTATTATCAGGAGTACAAATTGAAAATGCGGGATTTTTTTCTATTTTTGAACGTTTATTCTGAAAAAATGGTAACAAATGAATTATTCAAAGTATTGTCCATCGCTAGCCACAACTTTTTCCCATCTTTCTGGCAATTTACGGATACCGTCGCGAAAAAATTCGGCCGGCTTGGCTGCTATCCAGTCATCGACCCATTTTTGGGCTTCTTCGTAAGAATGGAAGCGCTGGTCAGCTAGGCCATGTGTCATCGATCGGAAAAGGTGGTAATCGGAAGGAGCAATATCTGGGCTATACGGCGGGTGGGGTAAGACTTCCCATTTCAGCGTTTGTAGGTATGTTTTGACCGGCGCTGCAACATGTGGCCGAGCGTTGTCATGTTGCAAAATTACTTTGTCGTGTCTTTGCTCGTATTGTGGCCGTTTTTCTTTGAGTGCGCGGCTCAAACGCATCAATTGAGTTCGGTATAGTGCTCCTGTGATGGTTTCGTTCGATTTCAATAGCTCATAATACACCACACCCAGCTGGTCCCACCAAATACAGAGCATGAGCTTGGCGCCGTGAATATTTGGTTTGGCCGTCGATGATGATGCATGGCCGGGGTGACCATATGATTTTTTGCGCTTCGGGTTATCGTAATGGATCCACTTTTCATCACCAGTGACAATGCGATGCAAAAAACCCTTCCGTTTTTGCCGTTCGAGCAGCAGTTCGCATGCAAAAAAACGGCGCTCGACGTCTCTCGGCTTCAGCTCATACGGCACCCAATGTCCTTGCTTTTGGATCATTCCGAGGGCTTTTATACGATGGGAAATGGCTTGTTGTGTCACTCCCAATGAATCTGCGAGCTCTTGTTGAGTTTGACACGAGTCTTCATTGAGTATTGCCTCCAATTCAGCATTCTCAAACTTTTTCACTTGGCCCGGCCGCTCTTTGTCCTCAACGTCAAAATCACCACTTCTAAACCGCACAAACCATCTCTCGCACGTTGAAACCGATGGAACATGACTCGGATAAGCCTCGGAGACCAATCGATGTGCTTCAGCAGCACTTTTCTTCAAATTAAAGAAGTAAATTAAAACTTCCCGCAAATGCTGTTTTGTTGGCACGAAACTCGACATATTGAGAGCTCAAAAAAACTATGAATTTGACACTGCGACAAATTGACACATACTGAAAATTAAAGCTATAAGACGTAGCTTTGACATGAACATAGTCACAGTACTGCCTGATGCGTATGTGGCCACCAGCAGCAACCTTGTCGATCCACCGACTGTCATGCCACTACCGGTGAATTTACCAACTAGCCCACACCCTATTTTCAGGTGACCACTCTGGTTACTTTTCTTCTTGTCGCTTCTTGAGTATTCGACTGACTACAGATAGTGAGTTCTAAGGGTCTTGGTTTGGTTCATGGAACCTTTCCTGTATATAACCTATATCATTTTCAACCACGTTTACTTCTGTATAAATGTAAAATATCAGTTCGCTTGTAAAATAAATAAATATATCGTTTAATCAAATCCACTAATCACTTGAACATTTATTAGTATAGCCAAAGAGCTATAATTGGTGACCCCGACGTGATTAAAGTGGATTTTCAAAACCGCGATTCAATTCATCCACGCGGTGATATTCGCTTTTAAGTCAGTGCGCGGTGATAACGCAAGATCGGCAAAAAAGAAACATATAGTGACGTAATGCTGACTGAACGCTCTCCGACACGCGAGACTCCGAACCCCACAACGCAAGATTTAAACCAAGACTTGTTAACCGGACAGTCTACGTGCTATGGAGACACACCGTCACACATCCAACAGTTAACGCAGCCTCAGCAGCTTTTTACCATGAATGCAGAGCATCTTGCTGCAATCAGCAAACCACAGCTGCCGGCCTTCATGAAGGAAAGACCAGACATTTGGTTTCACTTGATTGAAGCAGAATTTGCGGCATTAAGGACCCGCAGTGACGACGTAAAATTCACTGCTACACTGCGAGCTTTAGACCCGGACACTCTACACCAGATTACTGATGTCATCGCAGCACCTCCAGCTGCCAACAAGTACGAAGCTCTGAAACAAGCAATCATTAAACGAGTTGCTGACTCTCGGCAGAAGCAAATGCATCGATTGCTCAACGACCTCGTCCTTAGCGATAAGAAGCCATCACAACTGCTGAGGGAGATGAAAGACTTGGCGGCTGGCAGCATCAATAACGAGATGTTACACAATCTCTGGGTGAGTCGATTACCTATTACACTAAGACCGCTGCTCGTAATTTCAGAAACACTGAATATTGACGCATTGGCTGAGATGGCTGACCGGCTGTTTGAATCAGTTACGCTGAACGAACCTGTCACCCCAAGACTGCCATACTCTGTAGCAGCAGTAAATAGTCAGCAGTCGAGATCCACGACACCACCTCGGTCTTCTCTAGACACTAGGTTGACCGAAATACAAGCTGCGCTTGCTTATTGCTTAAAGGAAATTCTAGATTTAAAAAAAGAGCAGCAGCAACTGGGAGTAGAACTTCGATCGCAGCATAATGGAAGATCTCGTTCCAGAGACAGAAACAACAATCAGCGTAGTCCAGGCCGATCAGGTCTTTGCTACTATCACAGGCGTTTTGGACAAAACGCTACACGCTGCACCACACCTTGCACATTCACTACCACAACTAACCAGGGAAACTAACCACGCTGCCGCATGTTCATGCAGTCACTAACGTCAGCGCATCAAGTACTGCTTTCTCTGCTTCTGATATTCGCTTGCACCTGCATGATAAGCGATCCCACCTGCGATATTTGATCGACTCAGGATCTGTTGTCTCCCTGCTGCCGGTGCGTTTATTCAGAAAACGTGCAAGGAATAATAATCTTACATTGTTTGCAGCAAACTCATCACCGATACCGACTTATGGATCGCATACAGGCGACATCGATTTGGGTCTTCGACGCCAATTTCGTTGGACTTTCATAATTGCTGATGTCCCAGGATCGATCCTGGGGGCAGATTTTTTGAGGCAATTTGGCCTCCTAATCGACATGCGAAACCAACAATTGATCGACTCCAAAACAGGTTGCACCTCGAGAGGAAAAATCTTGAGAACAGCTGTTCACAGCGTGTCTACGATCAGTACGACCATGACATATGCCGACCTGCTGACCAAGTTCGTCAACATCACTAAGCCAAGGCAATTTACTCCGAATCCAAACAGCGAATTCAGTCACACAATCGCCACTACCGGACCACCTGTCACTGAACGCTCCCGCAAACTGTTCGGTGAAAAGGCAACAGCAGCCAAAGCAGAAATTCAACGACTCCTGGACAATGGGGTAATTCGTCCGTCCAACAGTCCGTGGGCAAGCCCAATCCACCTCACCAAAAAGAAGGATGATACTTACCGTCTTTGTGGTGATTATCGCAAGCTCAACAGTATAACTATTCCCGATAAATACGCACCGCCGTTAATTCAAAGTCTCTTTTTGGTCATCCGCGGAAACAACATTTTTTCATCAATTGATCTAGAGAGAGCCTACAACCAGATTCCGGTGAACACTGACAGCATTCAAAAGACTGCAATAACCACTCCTTGGGGATTATTCGAGTACGTTGGAATGCCCTTCGGTTTGAAAAACGCTACTCAGACATTTCAGAGATATATGGACCACTTGTTTCGAGGGTTGAACTTCGTCTTCGTTTACATTGACGATATCATCGTTATGTCAGAAAGCGAAGAACAGCATAGAGAGCATCTGCAGCAAGTATTCCAGCGACTAGCTGATCACAAACTCTCCATTAACGTCAACAAGTGCCATTTTGGTCAGAAGCAAGTTTCATTCCTCGGCTACGAGATCAACAGCGAAGGATTTCACCCACTCACGGAGAGAGTTAAAGCCATTGACGATTTTCCACTTCCTGCGACGGTCATGGAATTACGAAAGTTTTTGGGTATGTACAATTATTACCGTCCGTGCATTAAAAATGCAGCTCAGCTTCAACTGCCACTCACCGACTACCTGAAGAATTCAAAGAAGAAGGACAAGACGCCCATCGATTGGACGGAGATTTCAAAGGCTTCTTTCGTAGCTTGCAAAAGGGCTCTTTCATCCGTGGCACTGAGCACCTATCCGGCAACAAACTTACCGCTACGATTGACCACGGACGCTTCCACCAACGCTGTCGGGGCAACGCTCGAACAAGAAGAAATGAAGAAATGGAAACCAATAGGTTTTTTCTCCAGGAAGTTGTCGGAAACCGAGACTCGTTACAGCACATACGACAGGGAACTTCTTGCAATCTTCGCCAGCGTCAAACACTTCAAACACTTATTAGAGGGACGACAATTCGCCATCAGAACGGACCACAAGCCACTCACCTACGCATTTATTCAAAAACTCGAGAAGGCATCAGAACGGCAACTCAGGCAATTGGACTACATCTCACAATTCACTACGGACATAGTCTACGTGAAGGGAGAGGATAATGTAGCCGCTGACACCCTTTCACGCATCAACACCGTCAACATGCCAACTCTATTGGACTCACAGCTGATACAACAACATCAACAGGACGACGATGAATTACAACAACTTCTCGAGAACAACAGTTCTTCACTCAAATTTGACAAACTCAAATTGGACCATGCAGACATCTATTGCGATATTTCAACTGGAATAGTCCGACCATACTTACCACGGTCACTTCGCAAAACAGCTTTTGACGTCATTCACGGGCTTTCGCACCCAAGCAGTAAAGTCACGTCACTTAAAGTACGAGAGAAATTTGTCTGGCCAGGAATTAAAAAGGACGTCATCACATGGGCCCGACAATGCATACCGTGTCAACGGTCAAAAACACATCGCCACACTCGCCTGCAGCCTAAACACATAGACATTCCGGATGATCGTTTCAAGCACATACACATCGACATCATCATGCTTCCAGAACATCAAGGTCATAAATATTGTCTTACCATCATCGATCGCTTTTCAAGATGGCCAGTCGCGGTACCTCTTAGAGATATCACGGCTGACACAGTTACTACAGCTTTATTTGACCACTGGATCGCACATTATGGAACGCCAACAACTATCACTTCAGATCAAGGTTCACAATTTGAGTCATCCTTGTTTCAAGCATTTGTTACATTTATAGGTTGTAAAAAGCAGAGAACAACACCTTATCATCCACAATCAAATGGTATTATCGAACGATGGCATCGAACTTTAAAATCAGCACTGATGTGCTCGCCAAAACCTTGGACAGAAATCTTATCCACGGTATTACTGGGACTACGAACGTGTCTGAAAGAGGACATTCAAGCTTCACCGGCAGAAATGCTTTACGGAACGACACTACGTGTTCCCGGGGAATTCTTCATCAACTCCGACTTCGCTGCGGATCCACAAATCTTTTTAGAAAAACATCGTGAGTTCATGAGAGGTTTGAGACCAATCCCAACAGCGCACCACGTGAAGTCAAGAATATTTATTCCCAAGGATCTACACACCTGCAGTCATGCATTCCTTAGATCTGACCATGTAAAAGCACCGCTGGAGCATCCATACAGAGGACCGTACGAAATTACTAACAGACACTCAGACATTTTATTCGAATTAAATGTGGACGGCACACGAAGAAACATAAACATCGATCGGCTGAAGCCTGCATACATCTCGAAGACAGACGCAGATATCAGCATTGAACACTCACCAACGGAACGAGTACAAGATTACAAATGGTACTCCACTACAAACCCATCGACAAGAACTTATAAGAACAAAAAAGTCTCTTTCAAACTCCCGTTTGAAAAGACTTAGGAAGAGTACTGTGGCCACCAGCAGCAACCTTGTCGATCCACCGACTGTCATGCCACTACCGGTGAATTTACCAACTAGCCCACACCCTATTTTCAGGTGACCACTCTGGTTACTTTTCTTCTTGTCGCTTCTTGAGTATTCGACTGACTACAGATAGTGAGTTCTAAGGGTCTTGGTTTGGTTCATGGAACCTTTCCTGTATATAACCTATATCATTTTCAACCACGTTTACTTCTGTATAAATGTAAAATATCAGTTCGCTTGTAAAATAAATAAATATATCGTTTAATCAAATCCACTAATCACTTGAACATTTATTAGTATAGCCAAAGAGCTATACGTATAGCGTTAGTAACGCCATCTGTTATCAAACCCGCATTTTCAATTTGTACCCCTGATATAATCGTTCATCGTATATACACAAGTTGGAATTAATACTCGGTCGGTAACACATTACACAAGCAGTAGTGCAAGTTTCTCTGTCGCAATTGACCTTTCGGAAAAAAAAACGATGAAGAGTGAACTGCATTTTAGAATTCTACGGTTCACCGTTCATATCGTGTATTCGAAATAATAATCGTTGCGGAGAAATGCGCGATGGAACAATTATGCCATCTCTCTCGCATGCTTGAAGATTTACACTACGTGTAGCGTGTAGCGTCTAGCGTGTGTTGCACATCGGATAATACAGCGAATCGTCAGCGACGTCAGCTGCTACCTGCTACGATTGCGCGTCCTTCTGTCGCGTACAACAGCTCTTGAGGGATCTGCGTTATTGATGTGTGTTACATTCTTTTATCTAGATAAATACTCGCAAATATTGCAAAGCTGTTAAAAAATTCGAAAATGGATTTACCACGAGTGTTGATAGTTAGCACAGCTGGCAGTGACAAAGCCGCGAATATTGCCAGGGGTAAGTAAAATTTGGAGGTTATACGTGTTTTAACGTATACTTATTAAATCTCGTGTATTTTTGTGACAAGAAATGGGCTCGGACCTTTTGGCGGATGAAGATAGCATGCGATACCACGTTTGGACGATTGACAACAAATACTACTCAGCCAAAGTGTTGCTCTGCGCCACTGATACGCGTTCCATGGACATCGAAGCTCATGGCGTAGAGGCACTCGTACTACATCATGATCCAAAGGCAGTGAGATTAACATAGAGACTGCGTTCTTTGCTCTTTCAGTTCTTACAGTCGATTTGTTCACTCAGGAGAAGGATACAAAGAGCCTGGATGATTGTCTGCCCTTGGTGCATTCCCTCTCCGAAGCAGACATTTTCTTGCTTACGTGTGAATCTTTCGACAATTATAGCTCAAGAGAAAAAGGTGAAAAATCATCTTCCGCTTACAGCGACAAATTCTCTGGCATCTAATCTGTATCTCGATCTCTCGCTTTCCATTGTTCTGCGTTAATACTAATTTTATAGGACTTACAGTAGCTTTTCTCTATGCGCAGAGTTTTGTTAGGTGTGTATGTAATTCTTTACTTATTTTTTTATGAGAAAATTAGATTAAAGAACGTACGAAGGGGAGTACGATTTTCGTGGTGCTCAGTTTTGATAGGATTCTTGATATATCAACCGACAGGAATAAGAATTTTAAGATTGGCGAAGCAACGATTACAAAATCGAATAAGGCCAAACTGGGAAGCTCCCTGATACCGGACAACAATAATTATTATTCCCATACTCATACTGCTCCATTACCAATGAATGTTATTTAATGAATATTCTTGATATCGTAAAATAATTGCGATATGAACTTTTACTCAAGATGAGTAAAAGTTTTTTCAACTCGGTCCAAAGATGCTAAATCTACCATTGGATTTGGGCATTATAATAATCTTACGACTAAGGAAGATGAAACTCGATCACGAAATGATTACCTATACTTGTTAACATATTTGTTAACAACCTATACTTTACTTCTTTATTAATGCATACTTGTTAACATATTTGTTAGCAAGGAAAAGAACTGTTATGGTTATTTCTCGTAATAACGCAGCTGCAAACACTTACAGAGGCTGTTAGTCATGTAAGTGCAATTATTTTTCACAGATTCTGAATTCTCACGTATAAACTTTTCCATAAGTGAGATTTCTTCTTTCTTGTCTGATAAATTGATATGAAAATGCACTAATCATGTACAAAGGTGGTCACGATCGACGTATTTTTGGATTGAATTACCAAAAAAACTTTGAGTAGATCATTAATTTCTGTACTCGATTCAAGTTGTAACGAGTATCTAAATACGTAACAAAATGGTTTACTAAATTCTTAACTCAATGCTTTACTTCTTTGATGCTGTAACGAGTAGTAATGAAATAATGTTGCCACTTGTTGCAGCTTGTATTGAGTAACAATGTTAACGAGTTACACGATTTTTTATCGAGTTATCCAGAAGTTAATTGTCACAGGCTGTATCAAGTAACTCGTAAATTTCACTACTTATTGCATGCATCAATGTGTAAAGCAATTGTTTCGTTACTCATTGCTGACAGTAATAAGCAATGCAATTATTTTTTAAATTTTGTTTCTCGTTGCAGCTTCTAATGAGTAATAAGTGATCATCGTAATCGTTTTTTTTACATCTCTAATTATGCAATATATCAGTATTGAATAAAACGAAAAATATCTTCAACTTTAATAGTATTTTCTAGTCTTTATAAAAGGTGAACGGTTCAGTTTGTAGCAGTATAAGAAAAAGACCTATCACTCTAACCGTGTAGATACATAGGGATCAACAAGGATGTTAAATTGCACCATTTAGTGACAAGGCTACCCATTGGCTGTTAGTACACCATTACCAAGGTAACACCTCGGATCTATAGAACCCATCTCTACACGAGTACACTCCGTGTAGAGATGTCTTCTGTAGAATCGGAGTACTGCCGTTATTAATTGGGCCGTTGACCTTACGCCCAGACGGCCGAGTCACAATATCTGCGTTTTTAATTGATCACGCCTGAAACGTAACTTTGACAGATAACGAAATTACTGCAGAATTTACAATATTTTATTTTACTTCACAGTAACAGAATGGTCGCAAACTAACAAATTCGAGCTAGTAGAGATGGAAGACCCAATGTCGCCAGATATTATGGATGAAGAGGCGGAGGACCATATCTATGGGATCGATAGACTTGTAGAAGCACTTCACACGCATTTATGGCCTAACAGAGTTCTCAAAGGTTCGACGAGTTCTTTCTCAAGATCGTTTTCGAGTATTAAAAAATGTTGAAATGTTAATTAATCAATTCTACACCAGACTTGCCGAACACAAGAGTGGAAGCGGAAACCGATGTTGATCAAGTCGAAGGCCAATTGGGAGGTATTCGGTTAAGCAACGGAACGCGGGATCACTCTCAACAATTATTGATGGAAAGCGTGCTAGGTTCGTTCGTGCAGTTAACGACAATGTAACGATTATTGCAATATGAATGGAACCAACTGCATCGTATAATTTTTATGAAACTGAAATGTTAAGCGATACCTTAGAGTGCTCGAATTATTTATTAATGCAGTCCGAGAGATTTTGTACTTGTACTTTCGGTTAAATGGACACAACCCATTGCACACGACAGCTGCTCTGGTTTGTATTTATCGTGAAAGCAAATCAGCCCTTTAGCTTAATCGCAAGGATATATACAACTGAGTTTCGAGATTCGTTTTAGCGCTTCCCAAGTAGCGCTCCTAGCGGCACAAAGTGGCGCGGTGAATTATCATTTTTACGTCTAGTATAGTCACGAAATTTACCACAACATCTCTTTTTCGACATTCAAAGCGAATTTATCAAACTCATTTAACTTATGAGACGTACGCGCAACTTTATAACCAATTTTGGATTCAGTTTCACAAAACTATACGATGAACTTAGTCTGATCAGTGTTAAAAAGAAAAAGTTAATTTTGTGTATACAGTGCAACAATAGTTAAAGAAATTGGTATTTGTAAACTAATCAACTGAGTTGTTATCTTGCAGACGGTATAATGGGAGAAGAAAATACGGACTTTGGTGAATTGTTTGGACGACTGATGGACATGAAGGAGCACGCATCTTCGCTGTCGTCTAACCATCGCCGCGAAGCAGCCGAACAACTCGTAACAGCGTTCTGGAAGGCCATGGGAGGCGATCCCTCCGAAATCGAAGATCTGGATCAATAGATAATGAAAAAGGGGACATTGAAGTGCCCATTTGTAATATAACGATAATTGTATTTATTAATAGACGCTTAGGAATGATAACCTGGCGCTGTAATTACATGTTCGGCTGGAATTTACGGCATTCGATGCCTAGCCCTGATAGCGTTCGAGGCACACGTTCTCAATCATATTAAAATACAAAAAAAAAAATACGATATACTTCAATAAAACGTGTGAAAATTAAATTATAAATATGATACGCGGTAATGTAAAGAAAAAAAACGAAACTACGATTCATCAATGCTTTCCACTATCATCGGAAACATCGCTACTGTTTTCCAAGTGTGCCGTAACGTCAATTGCCTTCTCGCGGACTCTTTTGTATCGCTCGACTAGATCACTTATAGAGGTTCTCTTGTTTCGGTCGTTGAACTTTTCGGGTAGCCGTAAATTAGGACTATGTCCCACTTGAATCGTAAGCTCGGTTCGTTCATCGATCACAGTCTGTGAAATCATCATTGTCGAAACAGATGTCTCCTCGTCGTTGATCGTAGAGGATGCTCGATTTGCGTTGTGCCTCGTAGGTGTACGATTTGTCGGAGTGCACATGCCTCGTTTTTCGTTGAATTTGATTTCCGTGGTTGTCAGATGCGGTCGGAGTTCCGATACGTTGTACAAATCGGGTGTTGCGCTCATGTCTGCTACCGTACTGTTTCGCCATGAACCAGGTACCGAGACGATACTCGAGTTGACTGCAAAATAAACAATACATTTTACGAATATCGAATGTTTTCGACACGGAACTTAGCGCAGCTTATCGAGAAAAATTATACTAACGTCTGTTGCCATTTTTCTTTTGGTACGTGGAAAACAAACGAGAATATTTGCCGCTACGACTGGCCGTCGACTGATTCATCAATCTCGATGATACTCGATTTACCGGTGACAACAATCTTTCATTTATACAGGATGATCTCGTGTCATCGAAATTTATTCGGGACACTAGTAATTTCGGGCGTAACTTTGATAATTGAGGTGTAGTATCGTCCTTCCTCTTGTGTCTCGAAAATAGTGCCTTGTGCATATTTTCTACGGGAGTGAGCTCCAGTCTCTCATGAACGTCTGTTCTCTCGGTTTCATGATTTCCATTTATGTTAATGGTAGGCGAGGACTTGAGAAGAACACTGTCAAAGATATCATTGTCCATATGGTGCAAGTGCACGTCTTGCATTGCATTTTTTTTATTTTCGCAATTGGGATCGTTTTTGATAGCGCTTGACATGCTAGTTATTCGGTCGTATACCGATCGAAATAGATGAGTCATCGAATTCATGTCTTCGCAGCTCGCGTATATCTGCGAATTACAATTCGCGAGATCCGGGAATCCGTGCTTCTCCACATATCGGTGGAAATCGGATAAAAATCGACCGATCAGAATCAACAAATTTTCAAGTGATATCACACCATTTACGTACAAACGATGGAGGATTATCTGCGAAATATATATTCAGGATTAAATATTGTTATATTGCACCAGCTGCGTAAGATTTACCGGTTGTCGCCACGTTAAACGTTTTTTTTTTCGTTATTTAGATAAATATTTCTTCGATATTATATCAGCCATGAATTTCCAAAAGGAATAAACAACATCAGACGTAAGCAAAAGAAAAGTATGTATTCCCAATTAATCTTTCGAAACGTCAGCTCTCAAGTGAGTTACGAGCTCGATTTTTGTACATTTTTATTAAATAATCCTCACAAATTACTGTTTTTGAATATGAAATTGAGAACACTGCCCGAAATTTGACGATATTCGGTTGTCGAGAATCAACAACAGGCATCACTCGATGGAAAACTATTCAAAATTCTATTTTAACAAAACAATCGGTAATTTACGAACAAAAATACTTTCTTTCTCAAATTTATTCTTTTAGAAAAGTACTATATAAAATTCTAAGTGGCCAGAAGCTGTACATTTTGTACAACCGGTATTTGCTATGTAGAGATTAGAGTCCCTGTAGAAAGTCTGGATAACGTCGAAGCGATTTCGGATTGGTTCCACCACTTTTGGTCAAGACCTGTGTACACTATGACATGTCGTAGGACATGTCGATATACACTACACACTGCCAGTTTTTTGACCGAAAATGGCGATCAAGCGTACGGTGTCCAAGCTCTTTCTAATTCGACAAATTTTGCTGGAGTAGCATAATATGTTTACATGCGGTGATGCAGGGCCAAACATTTTTGGATCTATTCAAATCAACGAATGGTTATATTCGTACTACACAAGCTTACGTAAGATAACGTGAAACGTTACTGCGTTGATAAAGAAAAATCGTTATATTACAGAATAATTGAAATAGGTTTTTCACTTATTTTTTTTTATAAGCTTTTTGCAATGAGCCTTGTCATACGAACGGTGATTAGACTCATACAAAGATGTACAAACTTTATTTTTCGCTTTACAACTTTATAATTCACTTTTGGACAATTAGAAAGAAACATTTAATATTACGATATACTAGAAAGTAATGATTATCACTCCAACATGAATTGCGGATTTCAGCTACCAAGGGTATCCCAAGTTCTATTCAGTCGCATTACCAATAGCAAATATCTATCTTACCTGTATTTCCGGAGATAAACCACCTATTTCAGAGAGCGTGCTTGTCTCAATATTTGGTAAGCGATTTCCATCTAATATATTCGAATCAGTCGATGCTATGCTCATAACCATGCCTGTCACGCTGTTGCTCAACTCCGTAACTTCTTTCAATCTTTTCTGTTTGCTCTTGAGATACGTTAAACTCTCGTTGATGCTTTTCTTCCATACTAGAAATAATATTACATTTGTAAAGTATTATACGACAGTTATGGTTGTGTATTTTTTTTACCGAACGAGTAGAATGGAAAAACCTTTTGGGAATATCTTGACTTACTCTGTACGACTTCATTGTCATTTGGATCCGCCAAACGATTTTTCATGGCTGGATGAACGGGAGCCTGTGGTGCAATATCCATTAGACTACGTCTCGTTAGAAACAGGTCTTCTTGATTTTTTTGGATCGAATCTGCTGTCTCACTGCATAAAAAAAGACGCAAATCAAATATATACATTACTTTTCATCATTGACAAAGTTTACTCTGAAAGAAAATATGTTCAATAAATGTTTGCTTTGCAGAGGAAGCTTTGTAAATAATGAAATATAAGACTACAATTGATATTAGCTCAACGGATAAATATCGACTGTCGAGTTTTTCAAATTCATCAAATTCTGATCTGTCGTTAAATAATTTTTTTTATGTAAATTCCAAAGGAAACATCACTGCTTTATTTCTTTGTCAAATTCAACCCAAAGAATTGAATTCATTCTTGATACATAGAAATTTCACTCCTGCAATTGGTCATTCTCATGAAAGGCGAAGCTTTGTATATAAATAAGAAAAAAGGAAAATAAAAGAAATCTTTTTACGGCTATCGATATATATTTTTTCAAAGGGAAATTGTCAACTTACATAGCGTACAACTTGGCATCTTGCTCATGAATATTCATCTCTGTATTAATGTCTTCTATATTCTTGGCACTCAGAGTTATAATATTGTTGAATAGCATCCTGGACAAATCTTCTGCGACTCCTGATTTTGGTGTTAGGAGATTCATTCCGGCTATGGAAAACAACATTATTATTTACAATGCATTGAAAAAATGTTCATCTCTGATATCACAAAAATAGGGAATAGTTACTTTCTCGTTTGATATAAGTTCTCAGAGTAACAGTGGAGAGGCTCCACATGATATTTGAAAATTTACTGCCACCTGCGTGCAACAAATGAGATGCAAGAATCTGTGGAAAATCCACATCAGGATTTTCATGAGCCACAGATATAAGAAAATCTTTGACATCGGTTCTGTACTTGGCTTCGTCTTTCTTGCAATACTGTGGCCATTTGAGTATCTTCTTGAAGCGTTCAGCATCATATATAGTCAATAGATAATGAGACACATGCAGAAACCCTACAGTATTTGGCTTGTCGAACATTCCCTAGAAATCAATAAGTAATCGGTTATAATCCATTGGTTTTTACAAACTGCAAAAGTCAATTGCAGTTTTTGTGAATTATCAAATTAATAATAATTCTATGAAAAGAAGAAAATAAATTTTTAGAAGATTTGCAAACTCGATCAGCCAAGAGTCGATCGGTCTTTGGCGATTTCAAGGATCTGCTAGGGCAGATATAAAAAAAAAGCCTATGCCTATAAATTCATTTGGAGTACCAAAAACTGTAATTGTTAAGTAAAATTATAATTTTGCATTTGACGCATAAATATAACTTGAGTTTTTTTGTTGTAATCACTTATTTTGTTTATAATTGTGTTGTTTTGTGAATCGTTACTTGTTATTTGTCATGCTAGAGTTAGGACGTGTCGCCTTCCGTTCAGTGACTAAGATCATCGATATCATTGTTATCATGATATTCAGATTATTTTAATTGATATCAAAATGTCTATCAACGAACAAAGACAAGGCATGTAGATTGATAATCATTTGATAAACGTAGTCATCGAATATTTGCAGCTTGTGTTGCGATAGCGGTTACCAATTTTTGAATCTAAATACTCTGTATGCAGTGAATGAAAGATTACCTGTTGAACTTACCTCTTTGAAAAATTTGAGAAAATCTTTGCTCGGTGGGACAGCTTGCGTGAGAAGAAATACATTTTGATAAAACGAGTTTTCCATTGTGAAACACAAATATTATTGATCAAACCATGGAGACTCATAGTCTCCATGAATCAAACCCTCGATGTTTTTGAGCTTTTTAACAAATTCGTTATGCCGGCCATGGCGAATAGAGCAATTAGGGAGTGTCAACTGTTTGCTCATGAGAACTAAATGTAATGAGTACGAACGGAGTGTTGAAAGAGGCAGAGAAATGACAATAAACGCACGAACTCAGGAACTGGTCGACAGTCATCCGGTATCGTTGCCGTACAGATTTGAATTGCTTTAAGGTGATGTGCCTCCCCTCGGCTGGTAACAAAATCTTTAATGCGATTTTTTCTGTGACTATTGATCTTTTAAATAAAAGAGAAGTACGGAGTGTTGAAAGAGGCTGCGAAATGAGAATAAACGCACGAACTCAGGAACTGGTCGGTAGTCATCCGGTAAGGTTGCCGTACAGATTTGAATTGCTTTAAGGTTATGTGCCTTCCCTCGGTCGGCAACAAAAACTGTAATGTGAATTTCTCTGTGACGATTGATCTTTTAAATAAAAGAGAAGAACAGTAAATTGCATTTTATAATTCTACAGTTCACCGTTTTTATTTTTTATCCCAATGATCATTCATAGCAGAAAAATTCGCTATGGGAAAATTCTGCTATCTCTCTCTAATGCATGGTAATTAAGAGAGAACGACGACATGTAGTACATCATCTTAACAATGAAATAACGAAAGGCGCGCGCATGCATGCGTCAATATTTCTTCGTATAACATGAAAGTTCCCGAATGCCCTAAAACCCTAGATGTATCTAGGGACTCTGGATACATCAGGGTGCCTCCCGATGCCGCGTAACTTGCGAATGTTGGTTATATGGTGAAAAATCACTAGCAGATTACGCTATTATTGAGCTCCGAATCCCCATGGCGAGTATTCCTAAAACGATTGCGTAAAGCATATTTAGCGCAACCAATCGCAGGTTGCCAAACATATTTAGTACTAGAACGAAAACCATAATCGGAATTATCATTGGATGCTGTAAAGTAGCCTTTCACTGAATACGCGCCATGGGAAATAAGAATTTTCCCATGCAAGAGTGCGTACAGTAGAATATATGTGCTATGTAAGCAAATATTCGGAGTTGATCGGAATTATAACAATAAGAGTTTTAACCTGTAAACAATAATCTATCATCTCGACTGTAATTTCTCAAAAATACAGAATAAATATTTATTCAAGCTAGTTTTTCTATGACCAGTTTTCACTGAGACTGATCTGTGTTGATAAGTTCAAATTTATTTACAATGAATTCTAATTTTGCATTTATCATCATCTGGAAACGGTGTGAAAAGTGGAAGCTAAGGACTTATCAAACGCTTGAAAAGCTGGTCGACGCCAGTTATTAAAACTATTTGATATGTATCAACTCATGGTAGTGAGTTGATACGTAGATTCACAAATACATTTTAATACACAGACGCACTAATACACATCGGTGTCGTTCCGCGAAAAATTAGTATCTGCGTAAGCAAAAAAGCGTAAAATAAATAGTGGATACCTGAATCCCTAGATTTGGTGCTCCGATTGATTTAGATTATATTACGCGTACGCATGTCACGCGGAAACGGGAGGAACCCTCAGATACAATGTACGCACCGTACGACCACTTTCGTAACTTTGGAAGTATTTTCGTAACTAGTTTAATTTGGAAGTAATTTTTTTTTTTACGGAAGTATTTTAGTAACCATTCCAATTAATAGAATTTTTATTTTTTCAAAATGGTCAACGTTATTTGCCGACAGTTTGTCGGTGATTTTTGTATTAAGTAGAACATTTGTCGGTTAAAAATTTTACTATGAACTTAGCCGCCTCAAGCGGTATTCGGAATTTTGGAAAATAACAAATCGTTTGTCGTCCGATGATCGGCCATTGTTAGATTAATAATAGAACGTTGGTTGGTTAATAATTTTTAATAGATATCATGAACAAATGTTAACTAACTTGTTTGCCGTTTGCCGAATGAAAAAATGTTCGATGTTCATATTATTAAGCCACGCTGTTGCCAATACTGTTGAACAACGCGCGTACTCATCCATTACTTTCGTTCTACTAGGTAGCCTGACCTGCAATTTAATCAAAATGACTGTCTTGTCTTTTATGTGTACTGCTCACTATCATTTATCAGTTATTGGCTTCAGCTACCGCAAATAGAAAAGACGATTTTGTGGAATTTGCGAGTGGATTGTTTGTCAAATAATTAAAATAATCGAGAAAATCTTTTACGATGACCGTACGACACTCCAGTTATCACGATAAACCGGTAAGAATATACTCATTGCAGCACCGCTTCATTTCTTTAATTATTAGTACGTGTATTAAAACTTTTCCGACATTGTTTAACTCGATCTACGTCAACGATGTTTAGTTATAAAACTGTCAACTAACTACGCAGGTCTTCGTTGGATATTTTTAAATTGGTTATGTCGAACTCTGCTTGGTTAGTCCAAGCATAACCTGACGGAATTTATCGATGTCGCAACATTTCGATAATCAGGATGACATCGCTTTGCCTGTCTCGCACATCCCAATTCCCGCTGACAAAGAGCCAAGCTCCGATACTATCCAGCACCCTGATGAAACCTTGGCAGCTAAAGATGCAAGGAATTCTCACAATGACAACGTCGACTCTCAGACCTCGGACTTACAGGACACTCCGGGGACTCCGGAGGGCACCAAGGATGTTCAGGATAAGAGCGTATCTGGTATCAATCGACCTAAACCGGTTTTAGGAAAAATTCAAGCCAAAAAACGGTTAATGGCATTTGCCAATAAATTCAATGTCATTCCTAAAGTCCAAAAGGTCAAACCAAAAGTTACGCCTGCGAGCAAGAGTCAATCTACGGACTCGGCGAAAGTCAAGAATAAATCTAGCAGCAATGTTAAGATGCTCATTGACGAATTAAATAATGCTAAATCAAAAATAGAAGCAGCTCTGGATATTCAGGAGAAGCAAAATCAACATTCCAACAGAGAGACTACCAATCCGAAGAAGCATGCAGGTATTATAAATGTTTATGATAGTAAGAGCAAGAACAAAGACTCGGAGAGCTCTTGTTTCTTTTTTATAATCAATTTTAATTCATTTAACAAGAAGAAGTACCATTTTGGCTTGTATATGTTTACCTACTATGTCTGTGGGTAACTGTACAGTGCGGTGGGAATATAATATTTAAAAGTAAGGTTGGTAAAATGCGAATTGTTTCGTCTTTCTTGCTTCCTCATTGAGAAAACTTTAACATAATGAAAAATAAATTTAGATTTTGTCAGGATACTTAAAATTGTCAGAAATATTCGGAACAATGGTTTAGAAAAAGTATCTTGAGTCTTTTTCAGAATTTTAAAAGTTCAGCACTTATAATTCAACAATATCTTAATAGTCATTCTAAAACTTTAAAGACAATTAAATCATGCACTGCTATTAAAGCGAGGGGCGCTGTTTCTCTCGCACTGAATCACACAGTACATATTACACCTCCCTTAAACGGGAGCCGAAACCTCCGTACTTTTACACATGTGCTGCTTCTCTTTCACTCCGCTGTGACCGCCATACTAGTTCTATTTCTTTCGCACTCATCGATGTTTCACCTCCCCTGAAGATGAGTACACGTGTTATCTTATGCCACAGTTTCTAAGCAATTGGACTAAAACTTGATGTAAAAGTAAGATTTGGTCCGAGGATGATTGTTATTGAATTTAATCAAAATCTCTTTTATTAGATTCACGTGCAGGTTGTCTCGACGCATTTGACTCTAACTTCTCTTTGTCTGTAATATTGAATGTCTCTGAGAAAATAGGGAATTCGTTATTTCGTGACTCAGTTGAGAGACAAACACTGAAAATATGTTTTACATCTATGTACAATATAAAAACGTTTTTCAATCTCTTTCGGTATCTCGATAGTTTCAATTTACTTATAATTATTACTTACTTACCATTATTTCATTTACTTACTTATCATTACTTGTTGGTTATTGGCCAACGATACAGGCCGATTGCTAACAAAAAGTCGGTGGTAACTAAAAAATGGTTTTTCTTTTTTAACATTTTTTGTCAGATGAAACCCTATTTGCTGTGGAAGAAATTATTAGGGAGGCATCGAAAAAGAACATGGAAAGTTACAGTCCAATGGGAGGATCTCATCAAGGACGACAAGAGGATAACAGCGTCAAGTCGTATCGTTCTGGTAGAAACATTGCCGACAGTAGTAAATATTGCGACAACAGAGGAAGACAGAAGTCTCAAGACAGTTATCCTCAACATACAAGAATATCCGACAGTCATAAATCATTTGAAAGGTACGATTTGTTTTATCTTTGTTATTCTTCGTAACTAAGCTTACGGTAATTCGAATGTTACTTGTACAGACGACAAAGAAGCCGTAGCCGGGAACGGCACGAGGAACACCACAGCGGCAAGAGTAAAGATCATAAAGAAAAAAAAGATAGCAAGGATAGGCATCGTCCAAAGTCTCAGGACAGAGAGCGACGCAGTAGAGACAGGGAGGACAAACGGGATAGCAGAGAAAATAGGAGCAGAGGTAGTAGAGGTAACGAAGGTAAAAAGGAAAGTAGAATTGCAGAGAGTAGAGAAAAGAAAAGAGACGAATCGAAAAGGGAACACAAGAGTGACGGCAAAAGAGAAGACAAAAGGGAAGTTAGGGATGAAAGTAAAGTTACAGAAGAGAAAAAGGACCGCAGGGAGGATAGTAAAGATCAAGAAGATAAAAGGGAACATAGGAACGACGGTAATGATCAAGTAGAAAAAAGGGAACGTAGGGACGACATTAGAGTTTATGAAGAATGTAGAGAACATCGAGATGGCGGTAAAATAAAAGAAGATAAAGGGGAACATAAAGAAGGGAAAGGGGAAAATAAAGAAGATAAAGAGGAAAATAAAGAAGGGAAAGGGGAAAATAAAGATAAACACAGAGGTGACGGTAAAGTAAAAGATGATATCATTAAAACTAGAGACGAATGTAAAGTTAAAGACGACAATATTAAAGAAGATGTATTGAAAACTAGAGACGACGGTAAAGTTAAAGACGACATAATTACACCAGACACAAAAGAAAATAAGTATGACGGTAAAATAATAGAAGATCAAACGCGAAATAGGGATTTGAGTAAAATTAAAGAGGACGCAAGGAAAAGTAGAAGTGACAGTAGAAGTAAGGATGAGAGAAGAAAAAGTAGGAGCAGCAGTAGGGTCAAAGATGGCAATCGGATGAGCAGAAGCAGCAGTAGAGTCAAAGATGGGAATCAAACAAGCAGAAGCAACAGTAGTGTCAAAGATGGCAATCGAGCAAGCAGAAGCAACAGTAGAGTCAGGGACGAGCCAAGACATAGAAAAGAACATAACGTGGATCCCGGTTATGCAGAAAATATAGGCAAAGGTGAAATAGATGAACGTACCGCGAAAAGTAACTCGTGGGCAAAAGTGAGACGTTCACTCGCTGAATCCGCTACACTGGAAGATGATGAAATTTTAAGTCAACCTATAAAGGCCAGGTAAATTGATTTTTATAGTCTATAAATACGTTGGACCAAATTTATATTATATTCGCCGATCGAATAAATAGAACACCCGAGGATTACACGAGGAATTTCGAGAAGATGATGATGATTGGTGACCATAATTTGACCCGAAACGCCGTGATCGTAGAAGGATTGGATGGCCCCAAGTCTTACCCGCCCGAATCAATCAGAGTAACTAAGAACGTAAAAGGCATCCCGCTTCTATATTGCGAAAATCCACGGATTTCTCTTCTTCTGACACGCGAGCAGGTTTTCCAAGCGATTCCGGTTGAACGTCGTAAAGCGATGCGGGAAATATGTGAGACCACGTGCGAACGGTATGTCTATAGCATAATCAATCGTATCGTTTTATTGCAATATCAATCTACACAGTAATACGATCTAACGTCGTCTCCTTGTGCAATTTTAGTGATCCTTCGGTGGAACCTGAGGAAGATCGAAGTCATCGAAATTGGTACCGAAAACACAGTAGAACTCAATCATTCGACAAACCGCGTCGGTCTTCCGTTGTACAACGCTCTAGCAAAACGATTTGGGACATCGAAGATGAATATTCCGGACCGCGACTCAGGCCCGAAGAACCCGCCCAACGGGAAAAAATTAAATCTACAGTGTCTATTTACTCCAGCAAGAAATCAAGTGAGTTATCATAATCTTTTATCAAAGGTTTTTCTTATGTTTCTTTATAAAGGAAGATTATAGACTTTTATAGATATTCAGACACAAAATATTGAAAATTCTATGAAACCTCATGAAAAGTTGTTTAGAGAAAAATGTCTGGATGGATGAGGTTCGGTGTGTATTTGCAACAAAAAAATCCTTGTTTTTCTAAGGGCAGGGTTTAAGGTGATGTGCTACGTGTCGTCTGTTTCTTTCAAATCAACATACGTGCGAAAGAGTATCAGCATTTTGCCATCGCGAATCTTTTCACCATAATTGATCCCGAATCTTTTCGCCACGATTGATTGCTCAGCCAAAAGACGAAAACTGTAAACTGTAGAATTATAAGACGCAGCGTTCACCGTTCAACTTATTTATCCAAACGGTCAATCGTGGCGAAAAAATGTGCATTACAGATTTTGTTGTGCCAGCCCTCGGTACCAACCGACCACATCATCTTAAGGTGATGTGATAATACTACGTGATACTACAGATGAGCCGATAAGCCTTTAAGACCCCCATTAAGAATCTTTCTCTGATAAATTATGAGCTTATCGAATAAAACTTTTGTGCAAACGTTAAATAGAGAAAGATAAATATCGATTGCTCAAGCAGGTTCGGTGATTACAAACGTATTTTTGTTTTTCACTGTACAGAGTACATCGTCATTTATAAAAGTATTTCCTTCAAAACGTATCATCGTTCAGGCAAAACGAGCGGAGAAGTCACATGAATTTTTAGATTTTCTTACTTAAGATAGTTTAAACATAGCTGTAAGGAGAAATGAAAAAAAAACCAAGATATTGCATTAAACGAAGAACATTGTAATCGCTTTCGATATGAAACAAGTAGGTCATAGGAATTTAATCCATTCTTACCGTTGAGATGCCGCAATATATAGCAGGAAAGAAATCTATTTACTCGTAGAGTATATCTATACAGTGAAATTTAGATGACTCTGACCTCACGTATCTTGGAAACTGGATGTCAGATGTTTTTAACATTTTTCACGAACGAAGATAATTCACCAACAATATACAATAAATGCAGTTTTTTATCTTGGATGTAGCCTAATCACCAAACCTCCTTAATTCTAGGGAAGACAATGATAATGATAGAGAAAGAATAAGGAGGTAATGTGCAAATGTTGTTTGTAGAATGTCCACCTGGTTCGACATTTATTTAATAATTTCGTTGTTCAGACAAACGAGTGCCCACAACCGTTCCACCGATTGATCAGGAGGAGGAAGAGGAAGTGGCGGTTGCAGCTAAGGAGGATAGCGATCCGACCAAATCTGCCGATGTTGAGAGCGCAACGAACCTTGTGATCGGCGAGAAACTCGTTTCGGAGTACGAGCAGTTTATGAAAATGGTGAGCAACGAGACGCCGAGCAGCGCCGGGGGATTTGACAAACACTCCGAAGCATGTGGAATAGATTCAATCATCGACACGAGATCGACAATTCATTTGGAGTTTGACTTTGGCCGGGATTTGGTGGAATCTATGGATTCTATCAAACCTCCTTTGGGAGAAGTAGTTTCCGGACGAAAGAGACGAGCATCCGGGAGACAGACCCCATCGCCGAAGCATAGACGCGTCAGCGAGAGCAGTGACGTTCACGGTAAAAAGGTAAGATGCGCGAAGGAGTCTTCCCAGGTGCCGAGCGACTGGAAAAACGTTGTAATAAAAACCGAACGAACGAGCGACAACGAAAGTCCGTTGGCGGTAGGTCGACCGAAGAAAAAATTAGACAAGATTGAGAAGAAGCGAGAATCGTCCAGCGACTCGAGCGAATCCTCGTCGTCGTCGAGCTCGTCCGAATCTGAGAATGAACGTAAGAAAAAAAAGCGAAAGAAGAAAAATCGAAAAAAGCGAAAGAAAAGACGCGGCAGAAAGCGCAAGGTAACGAAAGAATCGAGCACGAATTCTGAGAGCAGCGATGATACCAGTAGCGACGAGAGTATCGACAGACGTAAGCGAAGAAAAAGCGGTAAACGAAAGCACAAGGTAAAGCGTTCGAAAATGCGAAAGAAGAAGCGCGCTCGAAAAGCAAGTTCGGAATCGGAATCGTCGAGTAGTTCCATCGATGAAATGAAAGAAAAACGTCGAAAACGAAAAGGACGAATGACAAAGGTTCAAAAGCCATCGGAGTCCGTGATATCGATATCCGACGACGAGAACGTCGACACTCTGACCGAAAAATCTAGTAAAACCCTCGTAATTCCAGAGAGTAAGATTAAGATCGAAGCTGATCCGGAAAAGAGAAACGAAGCCATTCATGCTAACGAAAAAACAGAATCTTCCGTTTCGTGTGACAAATCAATGGAACACGCGGAAACCGCACGTGCGATTCCCGGCCATATCGCGACTGACAAACCGAGCTCACTTCAAGATCCTCCGGCGAATAAAAAAATCGGTGAACGGGAGAGTCACAAATTCTTGGCGGAGGAGTGGGAAAATGATTCCATCCCAGTACCCCAGAAGATCGTAGAAAGTGTGGAATCGAACAAGTCTCAGTCCAGCATTGCGGCGACAGAAATCTTGAAAGATGACGATAGGAAGCGTTGGAAGGAATCCAAAGATTCTGTCGAAAAATCCAAACAACCTGTCGTTGATATACTTTCATCGCAAGGCACAGATTGCTTGGGTGAGCGACGAGAAAACAGCAGCGCTAAGACGAGTATCGACGAAATTCCGAGAAGAAAGATAACGAAGAAGCTTAAAGATCGTTCGAGCCGCAGTAGCAGTAGTAGCAGCTCTAGCAGTGGTAGTTCTTCCAGCGACAGCAGTAGCAGCAGCTCCGGCAGTTCGAGTAGTTCAGCGAGCAAAAGCAGTCGCGACGAGTATATCAGTGATTGGGAAAAAAAGAAGAAGCAATCGGGATTGCAAGAATCGGGTCGAGAGTCGAACAAAGCTGAGACTAAGCGACGAACCAAGTGGCCCGACACGGATTTCGATACGTTGAATGTTCCATCGTTGACGCAACTGGAAAAGGTTGGCCACAAGGCTGCTTTGGCGGACGAGTGGGAAGTCGACAGTATGGACGATGTGCACGAAGCGACCTCAAGCATTAAAGAGAAGCTCGTCAAACCCTCGTCGAGTAAGATGATTCCAAAGGAAGTTCGTTACGATCGCGTTACCGACACGTATATCGCGGTAGAGCGAGAGAGCACACGAGAAAGCAGAAAATCACATGTGCGCTTGTGTGCTATGCGATTCTGGGAAGAAGAAGAAGAAGAGGAGGAAGGCGAGCGAAAGCAATTGATGCTGAGAAAGGAGAGGCAAAAACAAATTTCAGCGTCTAAAGTCAAAGGATGGGAGTCCGAGGAGGAATGTTTCGTCGGTAGTTCGGTGAAAGCGGTTGAACAAAATATTCGAGTCAATTCTCCACTAACGACTATCGGTCCCCACGTCAAAGACGTCAAGAGCGCACCCGTGAAGGACTCGATGGATATTCAACCTTGTCAAGGCGATCGACCGGAAGGAAATGTCACCATCGAGCTCAATACTCCGAAGAGAAGCAGAAGGAGTCGCTGGGATATTTCTGTTCAAACGCCGGAAAGCAATAGCGACGAGAAAATCGTTCCGGTATTGTGGGAGCAGGAGGAAGAGGGTGTCGGAAAGTGGACAAAAGTGGTTGATCCTAAGGACGAGGAAACAACGACAACGGTCGAATCACTTCTCCATAGGATCAAGAAGGAAGAAGGACACGTGGCCGTGCGATCGCCGAAGGTGGAGACCGCGCCCGATCTCTTATGGTCACCCGAGGGTGTTGAACCACCCGCTGTTCTTAAAAAAAGCTTCGAGGGCAGTTGCGCCGCACGAGAGAGGGACGCCGTTCTGTATAGTCCAAGTTCTCCCGGGCTATCGGTAAAATCTGAAGACGTTGAATCGAATACGAACAGCAGTAGCAATAATGAAACGATACGAAAAACTTCGACGGTTGATGTTGACGATTTCCTTGACCATACGAATTCTACGAAAAGCGTAGTTACAGAGGAAACGTTACTGCCGCTGGAAAATTCTCCCGAACCTATCGCAAAAATTTTCAACGTCTCCGAGCAAACGGAACCGACGAAGAGCACTTTAGGAACTTGGACGACAATTGCACCTGGAGATGACAAGGAACAGAGCGAAGAGGAATCGTACAGCGGAGAGTCTCCTGCAATGAAAAAATTGCGGATGGACATGTTTGCGGAATACGCGACGGAAGAAACCGAGAGAAAACGTGTGGCTGAAGAAGCGCGTAAAAAGCTCTTCCCGGAGGAAAATCAGAAGAAGATCTTAGCTTCGAGTGGATCTGACGTTGCAGCGAATACCGAAACAAAAACAGTTCTAAGTGAAAGCAAATTGACACTCAAGCTCATTCCTAAGCAGCTACTGCTTCGTAAACCGAACGAAGAAACGAAGCCTGCGAGGATCGCTTCCAGAATTACGACCGGAAGGACTGTTCCGCACAAATTATCTATTAAGGATGAAACGTCGGTGGAATGCAAAACCGACACATCCGCGGATAAAACCGAATGTTCTGGACAGACGATGGAAATTGGAAATGAGAGTTTGCGATCATCTACACCGCCACTTTTACCCACACAGATCGCCAAAATTCTTCCCGAAGGTGTAGCTATCCGGTCGAAGATATCACCGATACGTTTGCCGAAATCAAATTCTCCAGTTCGAACGGATTCTCGTCTGGTAAAAGAAAATCAGCTGTTGACGGTAGAAGCGAAACATGCGATTGATCGAGATCGAAGATCAAAGTCACCATTCTCCGAGCAGAGGAGAAGAAGCCCGACGCGCAAAGAAAAAGATAAATCAAAGACGGTCAGTGCCGACGATCGTGCGGGTGGATCTAGCTACCACGGCAGCAGTTACGGCACGACAAAAGACGGTAAAGACAGAAAAAGAGCCGAGGAAAGGGACAGTCGTAGCTTCAAGAGTCCCGCAAAATTGGATAATCGAAGAAAATCAAGTCCGGCAAGGTCGAGAGGTAGAAGACGCAGCGGTAGTCCACCTGGTGCTTGGGACAGAAATCGAAGTCGAAGCCCGAGCAGAAGTCGCAGTTGGAGTAGAAGCCGCAGTAAAAGTCCAAGGAGAAGAGACGAGGGATCAAGCTGGGATCGACAGAAACGTGGTTCTCGGTTTTCCGATGATAGAAGAGACAAATTCTCACGTAGTCCGAGCAGACACCTTCCGACCAGCTCTACCAAAGCAGGTTAATATTTTTTTATGTCATTTGCTAAATACTCTCCACCTGGGTAAAGATGTACCGGTTGTGGCACGTGTACTGCTTTTTCAAACACCTCTGGTATTTCTTAAGTTTCGTCAATGTTATTTCGTCAGTAAATAAATTAACTTCAGTAAAATATAAAGCTAAGATTCGAGTTTTTACCCCCCCAAGAATGTACAAATTCGTTAAGGGAAGACATACATATCGGGCCTACGTTTTTCCGGATACGATTGGAGAGCTACAACTTCGATACTACTCGAGCAATCTCTATGAAAATTACTGTGGTTCTTGTGAGTCATCTTACGATAAAAATGTAGCGAAATTACATTTTTCATCTGTTGACTCTATCGAGTTACTTCAGGTTCTACAGGAAATATGTCATCAGATGTCTGCCAAAAAGATTTTTATCGAAAGAGCTGTATTAAATAGACAATAAACAGCGCTGCTGTCATTATCACGTTTTCTCCAGCGTAAATATTTTCTTCAACTACACCGCCCACTATAAATACTTTTGTGTTAAGTGTTATAAAACGTAACAATAATTAATAATATTATCTCGTAACAATAATTTCCGTTCACTCATTTTCATTCGACTTTTTTCTTCGTTATTTCCTTGATCGGGAACCATTAATGTTTAAAAATGCTAAACGGTGACCACAATCAAGTCGTCTTTCCTAGACTATGGCCCCCAATGATGACAAGTTCGAGAATCCCAAGACTGCAAGAGTTTCGGGGTAAGAGTCAGAGATCTTTGCTACATAAATATTGCCACGATTTGTAGGTAGCGCGAAGAGAGGACCTCCAGATAAACGCGATCGTGATCGCGATCGTGAACGAAGGAATTACGACGATGACGAACGCAGAGATCGCGATAGAAGTCGAGAAAGATCATCCTACGATCCACTTGAGATGCTGCGAGATGCCGATCGCGCCAATCGTGCAGCCAGGTATAAACAAGACGCTTAGTAATTACGAACACAGTGTTCACTATTGATTCATTGGAATATAGTTGAAGTGCTGTGGCTGATCGTGAGAATAATATACGATCGCATGAAGCCACAGCCTCTTTCCCTATTATTCATTCATTGATTTGGCAATGAAAACGATATACAGAGTTGTCTTATTCATTCCTCTGCCTCTCTTATCCTGCAGCATTTAATAAAATTATTCTCCAAGGTACCACGATACATCGACCACCAATTATTCACAACTCCAACAGATAGTTGTTTTTTTTTTTTTTCTTCTGATCTACATTTTCAACGAGATTTTTTTATATTTTCGACAAGGACAAGGTATCATTCATCGCAAACTCACAAACTGGAACGAAAGTGACGCCTTGAATTTTCGCCAAAATGTGAACCGTTTTGGGGAAATTGAGGATTGAAGAATAAAAACATTTCGCCTTGACGTTCGCAGATCGATGTGACGTCGTAAGGAATTTATAATACTTTTTTAGGCATTCATTATTTTAAAAACGAAAGTTTCTATTCGCTACGTGCGAATAATCCGCATTTTGTCTACAAGGGACATTTTTCAGAGGTTCGGGATACGTAGCCCACCAACTGTGCTCGCAGGGCACAGAGGGATTTGTTAATTTTTGTAATATTTGGCGATGTTGTGAAAGTAGAATTTGTGTAAGGAACAGATTTTTATGAAAAAATTGGAGAGTTCGCAAACGATATTGACAGAAAATCAATGTGACCTTGACGATGTATTATCGAAAGAAAATTCCTTTAGTGGATTATTCAGTCTGTAAATCTTTTTGTTACGAAAAGCACATTTGTTATTATTATTTTGACTGTCATAACATCGTAGATTCCGTGCTGCCGGGGAGATAGAGAAGTCAGACTGGCGATTTGAGGATAATACTACAGTTCGTGACAGTAGTGAAACGGCAGATATGACATACGCTAACGGCCAAGGTCCGAGCTTGGATTACGAGGAACGTACGTACTCGAGAAACGCGAGTCTCGAGCGAGATATCACCGAAGGTCCTATGCACGACGTTCTTCCGAGAGGTCGATACACGAGGGGGCGAAGGGACGAACGTCGGGATCGCGAAGGTGGATGGGAGCGTTCACGAGATTCTCCGGAGTCTGAAAGATATAATTCGTCTTTTCGACACGGTGGAAGAAGATTTTCGGGATCGCGTTCGCGGCCATCCCGATCATCGCCACGCAGGTCACGTTCGCCCATCGATCGTGGAAGATATGATTCGCGCTCTCGCTCACGGTCCTGGACGAGATCTCGAACGAGATCGAGGTCTAGATCACGATCCAGATCGAGGTCGAGGTCGCGATCAAGGCGGCAAAGTCCTGATCGCGCTCCAAGATCTCTGGACCGGGGACGTCGTTCGAGGTACGTTAACGGATTTTTAAGGTGGCGTTATATGTGGACCGAGTCGCCATAAATTCGAGAGAGAGAGGGAGACCGACAAAAAAATTTCTCAACTTTTTCGGGCTAACGCAGGTTCTTAATGAAATGGTATCGTCATCCGTATCTGCTGAGGAATTATTTTTGTCGGAATACGGTTAGCTCCCTTGAAAGACGATTGCTTAGAACAAATGTTACTATCTCCAATTATAATTAACTTTAGTCAGTTTTTCATATTATCTTTCTTACTCAGATCGATTTCACCCACGAGGGACAGATTGCGGAATGACGACGTCAGAAACAAGCACAGACCAAGGAGCGCTAGCAGAGAATGTGGCCGACGAATCGAGACAATCGTGCAGACATTAGGAATGGGTGATTCTCCTGGAAACTCTTCACCTGTCGATCCGGAGATGTTGCTAGGGGAAAACGCGGATGCCGCGAATAATACTCCGCATTTCCGATATCCTAACACGAATCAGTCTGGTACCGAGTTCGACTATTATCCCAGGAACAATTTGACGTATCCACCACGCATCGAAGAATCCACGGGTTCACCGAAACGTTTGTCCCTTGATGACAGGTAAATACATCGATCGACGTAACTCATTTAAAAAATGTCTTTGTGTTTGACTTTTTGTCTTTATATGCTTTGATATGTTTTGTAGACTGGAACTAGAACTAGGAATTAAGAAACAACTACGTCAAGAGCCCGGTGCAATGCCGAATCCTTATAATGCCCCAGGATTCAATGTGCGACCATATCCACCTCATCCATTAGCGGGACCTCCGATTAATGCTCCACAGGGACAACGGAACGTTACACCGCCGCAACACGGCATGTACAATCGGCAGCACCCCACGGTTCTTCAAGTGAGTATGCGAAAGGGAATTACATTTCATGGACTCCTGGGTTCCTTTTCATTATTTTATGGGATACTTAAAAATTAAGATTTACACGATATTTTTGTTGTTTTTTATAGCGCTCATACAAATTTGAGTCGTTGTACAATGCTACTTGTTTGTTAATGCTGAAACTCATCCGGCAATAATGAACTGAATAGTTTATAATTCTGAAATGCCGTGACATATGTTTCAATCAAAACCCTAACGCTTATTTTTTCATTACGCTATTGAATGCGTAACTCAAGTTTCAACTAAATATTTTATTAATTGTAGAAGGCGATGTGCTATATCGACTTAGTTAGCTATGAGTACGAGTGAGATAGCCATTGACAATCGCGATGAAGCGAAAGATACAGACAAAAAATTTGTGTCGCATCACGTTAATTCCTGTGATCGTGTCCGTATCCGCCTTAATCTTACTGTATCGCTTTTCTCGAAAGCTCAGGGCAACTGTTAATGTGTTAAGTGTCGATTGCCAGTGGGCATTAAAATTACGATGACACTGGTCAAAGGCCGACTGTGAAAAATCGAGAAATGCCGACACCGAGAATCAATCGAAACAAAACTTCCGGCGTCTACGTGTAGTCCAAAGACAATTTTTTTTTCTCGATTACAATGGCTGCCTGTGAAATGCTAATACATAGAAATTAATTAGCATCTTTCCTTATTTCAGGTAGGTAATGTGCTTCAGGTCGTACCAGCAGATTTTGGCACAACTAGTACCACCGTTCGTCCCGTTTTGCCGTTAACCGTATCGACTTCGTCCACGACAACGAGCAACGTGAATCGAGTTGTTCGCGTAGGGAACGTTCTGCAGGTTGTGCCGTCTACGACGATTGATTGGCCTGGTGCAGCACCTCCTTCAGGTGTGATTGAGCGACAGGCTGGTAGCAGCGTGGCTTATTCATCGGCAATGACGTCGCCTTCTTCCGTTTCTTCCTTACCAATCACTGTTCCTTTACCCGTTCCCGTTCCCGTTCCAGTTCCCGTACCAATGCCTACAACCGTAACATGCAGTGCTGCTACGATGTCGCCGATACCGCTGTGTCTTCCGGTTCCCGGAGTTATTAATCTTCCCGTACCAATCTCAGCCGTCGTACCTGTTACGACGTTACCGAAACCGGAACGTCCACCGCGTGGTAAGTCGCTGAGTACGACGCCTTTACCTTTCGCTTTCGTTCATTGGTATAATTTGTATTGATCTGTCGTAGCTCCACCCGCACCTCCCGTTGCCCAGCCGGTCTACAATTATGAAGCTATCCTCGAAGTGCGGCGTAAGGAAAGAGAAGAACGCAAACGTTTGCACGAGGAAAGGCGACGCGAGAAAGAGAGAAGAAAATCTGAACGCGTGCGCCGACGCGCCAAGCGACTTCTCGGAAGAAACGGCTCGGCGATTAATCGTCTTCTGTCGGATGATACGACGACTCTGGAGACTGAACAAGCTGAGAATTCGGAAGATGAAAATCCGAGTGTGTCCGTAGAAACGACGAGTTTCATGACGGTCGATGAGGAGGAAGAACAGGAGCAAGTCCCGACTGTCGTCATCCCGGATAGCGAGGAAGTGGTGGCTGAGCCCGAAGAGGAGGAAGAAGAGGAGGAGGATGAAGAGGGTGACGTTGAGGAAGACGAGGAAGAGGAGGAGGAAGAGGAAGAAGCTGAAGAAGCTGAAGAAGAGGTAGAGGATGAGGGGCAGGCGCCTCAACCTCAGGGAATTCCGGATGCAGTCGATACGAATGTCGTTGATACAACAGAGCTGGATGACGTGCAAATTGAAGTTGTTAGCGTCGCGGAATACGCGCTTCCACCTCCGCCGCGCAAAGGAATTCTCGTTCCTCCAGGATTCTGGTGAGTTCTCGAAAATTAAAACTAGATGTAACAATGGTTCTGAGTTTAAGCCTATAGGATACGCGTAACTCTTCGTCTTTCTTTCATGACCTAAAATGCAAGAGATATAGATGCATTTACCTTAAATTTCTTACAAACGATTGATATTTCAAGAAAAAACTGAGAACAGTGAACTCTGGATTTTTCAGACAGATTAAGACGATGTGTCACCCCTTGATAAGTACCAAAAAATAATGTAAATTACTGCGCCACGATTAATCTTTACAATAAAAAAGGTTCTCGTCTTTTACCCGAAAAATCAATCGTCGTGAAGAAATTTACAATTGACAAATTCTGTTACGTCTCTCGCACTTTCGAAGACCATCTTAAGCATTCGAATTTAGCTTAACACGAATTTCACGATAATTCAGAAATGCCATCTATTAAATATTCATGAATTTGTCACTTCCCTTAATCAAACCGTGTATCTTCATTCCATTTTTGCAGGGAAGACACGATAGCCAATGGAAACACAGACGATCTCTCCGGTCTTGAGGATAACGATGCAGTGGATCAAGAGGATCGTCTAATCACAGCGAGTTACGAGGACGAGGAGCAAGTAGCGATGGGCGACGATGAAGAGGAACGAGCCGACAACGAATCTGGAACGGAGAGAGGAGGCGATCCTCCTGGAGTTGAAAGGACGTTACCCGCAACTCCGAGGAGATCCACGGGTCAGTGGTCCTGGTCCAGAGGTACCAGACCGATTAAACGTCGGCGTAGCAAGAAGGCAGTTCAGTTTGCCGATGGGGTGAGACCCGGCGAAGGCACAAGTCCGAGCGGTGGCGAGGGAGACATGCCTTCACCGCCACCACCCGTTCCAGTACTGACAAACGATGCGATACGTGACGTTCCCAAAAGACCGAGAAGTCGAAAGAGCAGAAAGAAACAAAAACGTGCGAAGCCACCGAAAACTAAAAAGAAGGTCAAGGTACGTCTCGTATTATTATTATTATTATTGTTGTTGTTGTTGTTGTTGTTGTTGTTGTTATTACTTCTGTTTTTCGAAACAACCTGAATAACCGGTTTATATATTAATTATCATTTATAGGTCAAGATAATCAAGCTAAAGAAACCCCGGATAACCCCGTTGACCGCGATGATGCTCGACGACTCGGACGATCTTGACGATCGTTCTCCTCCACCTCCACCTCCCGGATCTCCTCCACCCCCGCATCTTTGGCCGAGTTACCTCGCGGCTTACAACGCTACCTGTCGAGCTGTCGAGCCTTCGCCGATATCCTTGTCACCGACACCGGTGCCAGCTCCGCCACCTCCCACTCCTCTGCCACTACTCGTACCTCCCCCGCCCTTGAATTATACGATACAACCTTGCACCAAGGCTTGATTTTTCAAACAAAAAAAAACAAACAAACAAACGAAATAACCGCAAACAACAATCAAGCTTTATTTTATTCGTTCTTCCGGAAACATCGCGTCGTTTCAACGATGTGTACACCGTTAAAAATGTTAGGAAAATGAATGTACAAATATTCTAAGACTTTATGTATAAACGGATAGCATTAAATTTAAGATACAGGCAGAAATGCGCAGTGTTCGAATCAATATATCGTATATACAAAATACTTTTCTAATCGAATAACTGTAAATAATTAAGAATAAATAGTAATAAGCAATTTTTGACGATTAATGGTATGAAATTGTATAATTTCTCATAGTAATTCGATCTGAAAAGTATTTTTAATACATTTTTATTCAAATACTGCCTCTCACTGGTTACGTAGCTCGAGACAATGATGAATTATTAAACTCTTTATGAACTGTGCATTATATGTCGATCGTTAATTTTCTCTCAAACTGATATATTTCATTTAATGTATCGGTTCATACGGAAAATCCTTCTTGAGTATACTCATTTTCATAAAGATATTCTTTACAACTTTTAAAAAAGCATATTATACAATTTAATACGTCGGATTTATCCATAAAAATGAATACAGTTATATTAATTATCGGAATAAACATTTTTTTTACGTCTTAAAAATAAAATTTAAAAACAATTGAACCCAAGAGTATGACATTTTTGTGTAAATTTGTACATTTTATGTACAAAAAACGTTTAGGAATATCACATTATCGGAATATCAAACAATTGTCGTTAATATCACGATAACGTAATATTACTGAATGATATATATCATTAACACGATATTTTAATATTGTATCGATCGTTTAATATTTCATTACATAAACATATTAAAAACCTTGGACGACATTGACGCCACGTACAATCGATAAGCTAAAGGCAAATTTCGCATTCTGTCGGCGGAATACGTTAAATTTTTTATTATGTACGGTATACGCATAAAAAAAATGCATCAAATTGTATCACAAATTTCCTAACAATTTTAACAGTTATTGTACTTATGGTGATGAAAACAAGTACGATTGAGTATTACTGTGTGATCAGAAGAGCATTCGTAATGGCGTTTTTAATAAATGTATACGCGTCATCTGGTCGCGAGTACTACAATTGTAAATAGACAACCCAACTACGTAAAATATAATTATTTAAGTACGACATTAACAAAAATTAAGTAGCTAGATACCCGCTACATATATAAAGTATATAATAATTATTATTGATTTATTGATTGATCAAACGATCCTTGTTTTGATTTATACATACTGGGTAATGACTTATTTTTTTTCTTTCTTTTTGTCAGTGCATTATTCTGCAGCAAATATACTTCACGAAAACGTGTACGATTTATTAACTGGTTGATTATTTACATAATAATCGTTCAATTATTTTATATATGTTAACATATACCGTATATAATTTGTTGCCGGTAAAAATTACGTCTAAAGTATCGTTAATTAATCGTATGTTATTATTACCAAATTTTCTATTGTACAATAAGGGGAACAACATTTTTCGTTATTTTATCGTTTGAAAAAAAAATGATAAAATCAACCTGTACAGTTGTGAAATCAACGATTAACATGATTATATGGTAAATTTACCATAAAAAAATTTAGTAAATACATCGCGCGAACTAATTTACGATGTAACTTCCTCATGAAATCAGGTTGGTATTAAAAAAATATTTTTTTTTTTTTTTTTTTTTTTTACAAAAACATTTATTCTTGCGATTGGTAAAAATGTGATATTGCGACGTTAAAAATATGATCGTTCGCATAACTATAATTTATCAACGGTAAACATTTTACTCGGTGCATCTTTGTCGGAGTGGGAGAGGTGGGGGCATTCTATATCGTTTAAAAATCAAGTCTCCGCAGTCGGAACGGTAGTCGGTTACGAACTCTCGAGTGGTTCGCGCGTCACACTTTGTACGCTCCGATAGTCTTAGAAGCAAAATAAATATCGAAGCGAATCGTCGAGTGGGTTCTCAGTGAGAATAATAAATGATATATCACGCGTGTCTTCCTACTTGATATCATACGAAATCTATTTAGTACGCGACTACGTGATCTCGATAATTGTATATGCACCTGGAGATTTTGACTCTACAATTGGCGTTGCGCAATTTAAGTGGCAAGCTTCTTTTTACGCAACAAACGGAATATACTTGATAACTTATCGGACCAAATGTGTCAAAGTCCGTCCGTGACTTGAGACGAGTATATTTACTCGGAATCTCTCGTCCTTCGGTGTGTTAAAGGAAAGAAAAATCGTGGCGGAGTTCAAAGGTTAAAAAAACAACAGCGGCTACAAGTGCAACTGCACCGACGTGACTTCGGAGTACACTTGCACTCAAAGATGCCTAGCCAACACAGCAAGTTCATATCCGCGAGCTGCAAGGACTATGTGCATCCTTGGACAGACTCGTGTATCAGTGCGACAGCTGGTCTTGGACTTCACGCGCTACAGGAGAGCCTTAAAATGTATTCTACAGTTTATTTGGTGCGTATTAGTTATGAAATATGCAATCGATTAAACCAATGTCAATGAGCCCGACCTACGATAACATCGCGGTCAAGGCAACGACCTCTGTTCCGAGTCTCCCTTTTTCTCGATTCCTGGGTTATATGCATTGAAATTAAAGAAGATAAATAACCAACAATGAAGAATAAAGATTTAAATAGACTGAAAATTCGAGTTATGGAGTTGGATGTTCTATCGATTTTTAGTTGTTTCAATAATGTAAACGTTGAGTCAGTGAGCGAGGTATGGAACGGCTTTAGCTATGGATGCCGATGTAGTAGATAATTTAAAGGGAGGCTCATTATCGACTGGTCACCGCCATTGAGACCGGCAAGTACGAGAGCAACGAAGATAAACATTCGTGACTTTCTCTCGGATTGAGATTTTCTAAAAAATGTGTTGAAACATTCGAGAAGAACTGTCGGTATCGAGCCTTAAGGCGATGAGGTACTACTCGGTTGGTAAAAAAAACTGTAATCTGAAATTCTTTGTTACGGTTGATCTGTCTGATCTGAAGTGGAGAACGTTGCCATTCGACTAACAATTCTACGGGGCGACGTTCTCGTCTTTTATCCGTATAATTTTCATATGAAAACTTTTTAAAGTTTAAGTTCTGTTTATTATAGTTTTTTTGCAGTCTAGAAATTAAAAGTATTTTTCTTTTTTCATACTTTTTTAAACTAAAGCAACTAAATAATTTCTAATAACTCTTCTCTAATAATCTTATTTAATCGCTTAATCGTTTTTTGCACTCTTGTATTTAAAATAATAACTGAACTTTATTTAATTGCTGAATCAATCACTCTTGAATATAGAATTGAAGCAACGAAGGTAATTAGAAAAGTATAATTGTGGTCATCAGTTTTAATAATTTATCTTTATTTTATGACTCAATCATTTCTGCACTCGCGTATTTAGAATTAAGTTAACAAACGCTATTAGAAAATTGCGTAGCGTATTTATTAATTTCTAATTATTAACAACGTCTCTGATGTACAAACAAACTTATTAAAATTCACATGCTGTTGAATAAAATACACAATATACAAATATTTAATGAATCCCACGTGCTCTTTCTCTCATTCCACCGTGACCGCTCTGAAGTTAGGTACACATGAACGAGTATAGTGGAAATTACGGCATTTCTGCTTCTCATACATTTTTTTAAACGATATTATCTTTCTGAAATCTCACCCAACAGATACAATCTTGGACGAAAAGGACGGTTACGATGCACAGAGTCTGTGTACCAAGTTCAGTTAAGACATCTTTAGTCGATTAGGAAAACATTGGACACAAAAAACTGACATATTCGCGCCATGCCGGTGAAACAGCATACAGTACACTCCCTCTAACTGAACGCCCACTAGTAGGACATTTCCCCTCGATTCTCTCTGTAAGAGAAGCGCAAACGGCTGATTGTTACCCCCACTCGCTTCTATTTACAACTCTCGTGCTCACTCGTGTACCCTGCAGGACTCCGTCTAACCTAACCGTTTCCCGTGCCTCAAACAGCGGAAGTGGGGGATTCTCTCTAGTATTAGGACATTCTCTCGAGTAGCACGGAAATCCAGTCTCGACTGCGTTCGGTTAGAGCAGGGGTCTCCAAACTACGGCCCGAGGGCCACATTCGGCCCGCGGACAGATTTTGGACTATTTCACTTTTTACCACCGGCAACAATGATAATATGGTTTTGGCCCTCGGAACTTACTGGAGTAATCAGTATGGCCCTAAGGCTGGAAAGTTTGGAGACCCCTGGGTTAGAGGGAACGTACTGTACTCCCTTTTCTTTGCCCTATGGGCAGTCGGGAATAAAAACCGAGAACGTTGCCCTCCGTCTAACAGTTCTACAGAGTTAACGTCCTCGTTTTTTATCCGACAGTTCAACCGTGGCGGAGAAATTCGAGACCGCAAGATTAGTATTATCTCTCCTCCCATAAATGTTCCACATCACGTTAAGGGGAGGCGAAACATCCATACTTACACAGATGTGCTGTTTCTCTTTCACTCCACCATGAGCGCCATACTAGCCTATCTCTTTCGCACTCATGAATGGAGTACAGAGGTTTCGCTACGCCTTAAGATGATGCGCTATCCCACGGTTGGTAACGAAAACTGTAATCCAAATTTCTCTGTCATGATTGATATTTTCAATAATAGAGATGTAGTGTGAACTTCAACTTACAATTCTACAGTTCACCGTACTGATTTATTATTCGTAAGATCAATCATGGTGTTGAAATTCGCTATGAGAAAGATCTGCTATCTCTCTCGCACGCATTGGAATCTGTGAAATAACGATGACACGTAACACATCGTATTATGAAGAGACGAACGTTTCGCCTCACCTTAACGTCATGCGGTACACCTTTCTGACGTTCTCTCTCGCTCTCCATCATGGTCCAATACCGCTATCTCACTCGCATTCATATGGCTCTGCCGATATAACACATTACCTTAAGGTAACGTGATTTCGAACTAACGAAAATTCATCGCAACTACGAAATTGACAAACGAATGTGATGTTAAATCCCTTCTGTCCGAGATGTCGAACAACTTCGTGTCTATAATTCCAAAATTTTGGTAAAGATTGCGATGATCACATGACCGTAGCGTGACTTTCGATGACGATAAGATGATCGTACGTGTACGATATGACACGGACTATGACAGGGGACATTGAACCCTCGTGCGCATTGAACAATGTCCAACTTATTGAATACCAAAACATATTCTCAGTATTTTTCTCTCGCTCTACCACGAGTGCCCCTAATGCCATCTTTTTCATACACATACATGCTTCGCATCGACTCACATCTTAAGGGGACGGAGCTAGGTCAAAATTTGATATTATAAAATGAACATTTAAAAATAGCTTAGTTTAAATTACGCCTACATGTGCAGGAAACTTTCCTACAGATACCATTAACGAAATTCCATACGTGTCACTGATGAATATTGAACAACTGATATATTGAAAGTGATATCATCGAACAGTAATATTTCCGTACAAAGTTATTTTTAACATAGATTTATTGGAATATTATATTACGCATTGAAAAAAATGCTTTAAATATTTTTAAATAATCAGAAGCGAATACATCAAATACGTTATACGGATAATAAAATAAATCGTTGATAAAAAAATGTGTAAGACAATTTATATCAATTATCATTTACTTAATCAATTTTTTAAATACGTTCTACACCTATATAACAAATTGAATATTTAATGAGCACTTTGCAGCATTGATGAACCATTCGTGAACCAAACCTGCAAAAGGTTAAATTTAATCTTTTATCTTGTATTTTATAAATTTATAACTTTTGTTTTATAACTTTTTTAACATCGTATGTACTGTTAATCCTTAAGAATTAAGAACCCTTAAGAAAACAAAGAATTTCTGAACATGTGACAAAAACACTTAGCTTTTGTTAGGTATAGCTTGAAACAAAACAATGTGTTTTTACTTTATGCACACTTTTACAAACGAATCGGTAGTTTAAATATTTCTGAAAAATGCTCATTTACGAGTGGCATGTAGCCCTCCAAAATGTATGTAGCTTTTTTTTTTTTTATTAATATTGGCGAAATACCGTAGACTTAAACTGTAATTTTTTTGATAATTTACTCATATTAACACAAGGTTTATGGCATTTCTTGCATACCTATCTCTCAAAATGCAAAATGCATCAAAATTACGCGTCCCGTAAACCTCGTGTTGATTAGAACTTTACCAATTTTGAGATAAAAAAAACAAAAGCTACACTCTTAAAGCAAAAGCCAATCGAAGCACTGGTTCAGATATTCCAGGCTCCTCGTAATCTAGTTTTTTTTTTGTTGCTTTTCGTGATATCTTTTTAGTACAATGTCATTTCGGCGAGTTATTTTTGTTTGAGATAGCGAGCCTTAGGTATTTAAGATATTAAGGGAAACAAGTAATTGTATTCGTTGCATTACCGCAATACATACCATCAAGTAATTGGCTGTTTCCATCATCGAATGTATAATCCTTTGCTTATTTATGACCATTCGGTGTATTCGCGTTTCGTGATATTTGTTTGATTATAGCTTTGACTCTTGGGTTATAACCGAATTCGAAGTTTCCGCCTTTCTTCATTCTTTTTGCCCTGACTATTGGTTTTTTCGAGATACAAAGCTATTAGGCATTATTTCCATTTGGAAAACTGACGGCAAGTCACTCTTTTCGTTTAAACGTTTTAAAATAAAAATGCCAGTGGCTTTAATTTCCATTATTATTGAATATATTTATCAACTTATTGTTTTCGTAAAGATCGAGTCACGTGAAAATTTAAAAAGTTCGACTGTTGAGCACGAGCATATAGTGAATCTTGAAGTAATGGATTTAAGGTGATATATATCGATTGATCAGCCATAAGTGCCAGTGAAATAGCGCTTATTTTGTAAATGTAAATTTGTAAACGGTGAAATTACGGTAAAAAATCGTATTCTTACGTAATCAATTTTTTCCAAATTTTGTGTTGTAGAATAACATTCGAAAAATTTTTCGTTGATACCGTAAAAAGTGGTAAAATTCACGCATACGCGGTCACTTATCACGCTTAATCCCAATTGTCCTAATACATTTAACCCTCCGTAGCACACATGGGTGGTGTCCGGACGGTTTTAAAAATCGATAGGTTCTTTTATTCATTTCCATTAAATAACAATAATACAAATTAATTTTTATCCATCATCAAATGCATGATCTCTTTCTATAGATCTCAAACTAATCTCTTGAATTTTTTCACATTTTTTAAAAGGGTCGTAAGTATGGTAAAAAACGGTAGGAAAACCACAGACCCATGTGTGTCTATGGGGGTACGTAAATTGTAGTGTATCTACGGAGGGTTAATATTTCACCACGTTACAAGTTGTCGAGTGATCGACAGTTAAGAATATTTGTTAATAAATTTACTGTAAGCATTTTGGTAAATTCACCGCGGGAATTCATAGACCAAACTCCCTCTATCAAGTCGGTATTTTTCTTTGCAAAAACATTAATTTTACGATTGATAAAAATACGGTATCGCGATTATAAAAATACGTTTAAAATACAGATGATATCCATAGCTCGCGTCTCTAGAATGCACCATATTGCCTATCGTGGTGAAACGAGAGAAAATTAATTAAAACGTAGCACATAATCTTACGATGATATAATTTTTTGCTAACTAAAGTCTTAACAAAGGTGTTATTTATTTTGCTGCTATACGTTTTGAAGCTAATTCAATATTACTTGCTCCAGCATTTTGTTTGTTTGCTATATTTTTTTTCAATATGAAAACATCTAGGTTATCAACTGCAGGATAATGTTTTTTTTTTCTGTTGAGATATTCACAATACTTTCGTTCATAATAACTAACGTGCGGTTGTGAAGTATATGGCTCTCCGGTGTTTGGCTATTTGTTCACAATAATTGGACATAATTCGAAGTCGTGCACAATAATTTTTGCGCACTATAGATATGTTCACAATAATTCTTGCGCATTATAAAAATGTACACAATTATTGATATGCACAAAAATATGTAAACAATCAGGGTGCGCACAATTGTGCTGTGCATTATCAAAATATGCTTTAAAAAGATGTGCGCTAAACCAAAGGTGAACACTATTCAAGTGTTAAATACAATTCGAATGGTTTTCGTACTCGAAAAATTATTTAAAAGGACGATTAAAATACTTTTTCGAATGGCAAACTATTCAAGTTTTTATTTTTATTCCAACGGTACCCATCCTTGCACAAGATTACTGATGTGGACTATAAATGTGTGACAAGTACCCTATCGGGTTTACCTTTCTCGTTATAAAAGACTCAAAAAATATGTTTTTCGGTAAATTGACGAAATTTTTTCAACTAATTTTTCTATCTATAACTTTTTAATATACAATATGAAAAAGTATGAACTTTTTCACATTCCTCGTTGTAAAGGACTAAAAAAATATGTTTTTCGATAAATTTGACGGATTTCCCTATTTATAATCTTGGCGAAGAAATTCATGACGCATGCGTAAGAATCTGAGAGAGAAAGTCAATTAAGGGTGCGCGTTCGCCGAATTCAATAAAAAAACCATTTTTAATCGAACGACTAAACGTATAGAAAATTCGATACAATTAATTGTTCGTAACAATGTTGTGATCATGTAAAACAAATCCCCAGTTCCGAATATGAAAAATTATAGGAATTCAATAATATTTTTCAAATATTAATTAATGTTATAATAATGAACGATCAACAATCAATCCCATGGGATGTTTCATATATATTTTTTAACAATATCATCTTTTTCATTAACAATATTAACAAAGATCAAGTTTTTTTTCCTTTCCTCGTTCTAGAGGATTTTTAAAAATTCGTTTTTTTTTTTTTTTTGGTAAATCGACGAGAAAATTTAAACGGATTTCTCTACCTATAGTCTGTAAAATAAAATATGTTTACTGAAACCTAAAGAACCTGTATAGGGATTTTTTTATACATAAACCGATATATTAAATTTAATATACAGTTATGAACTCGCGCTCCGTCTCTCTGTCTACTACTCCGAATTTCTTACCTGAGAAAGGTTCAACGGTCTTTAAAAAAAATACTTTGAATTTGTAGTAGTGCGATAAACCCGTTTGTAGAAGTATACAAGTGATCAACAACTGTCTGTGTACGTGTTTCTACTTTGCTGCTTCTAGCATCAACGATCAGTTTTGCTCCGATTCTTGGCGCGTACATATCGTCAAACATTATGGAAAGCTATCCGAAAAATGAAAAATTATCTTCCACACGGGCTTCGAAACCACGCATACGAAAATTTCATGATAATCGATTTACAACTAATGACAATGAAGACAAATTGGAAACGAGTGCTAGTGCGAAAAAATTGTCAGCTGCGAGGATATAATTGTGAATCCGCTTCATTGTTATCGAATTATTGAATTCTTGACAATTTTTCATACGATTGCTGATATTGTTATCTGCAGATCGTGTAAACAAGGCATTGAATTTCAAGAGTGCGGGCATTGAGGCTTACGTTGAAAAAATGTCTTATCGTGTATATGCGGTCGAAGAGAAATTAATTGAGGATCGTTTATAAACACCGGTTATGAAATAAACAGACGGATCGTGTTCATTATGAGGCTACTTGGTATTTCACGAGAAGGCATAAATGTATTTTCTGGCCTCATAGACCTGTGCCAAGGTTTGACGAAATCAACGTATGATCAAATAGTGCAGCACCTTCACTCGGCGTCGAAATCGACGTTTGAAAAGGTCAGTGAGAAAGCTGCCAAAGAAGAGCGGGAAAAGAATGTTGAAAAAGGAAGAATCGAAACTTATTTGTGTCCGGCGATGGATCCTTGAAAAACGTCGCTTTTCCTCACTGTACGGTGTAACAACTCTCATAGCATACTAATCTGGCAGAGTAATCGACCTTATCGTAAAAAGTTCATACTGCCACCAATGTGCCGTATCAAAGTAAGAATTAGACGATGACGAATTTGAAGAGTGGTATGAAAAGCACAAAGACTCATGCGACTCAAATCACAAAGGTTCAGCAGGGAATATGGAGCCGGATTCTATCACGGAAATGTTTTTGAGATCTAAAGAAAAATGCGGCGTAAAATATACAAATTACATCGGCGACGGCGATTCCAAAAGTTTCACAAGTATTTTGGAAGCAAATCCGTACGGTGATGATTATCCTGTTACACAAAGTGAGTGCGTGGTTGCAAAAAATGAGTCGGTCAACTCAACAGTCTGACGCATGAATTCGAAGCACCTGCATTCCGGCCAAAAAATTGTTGAAATTGCCGCCTACTTGGCTGCAGACATATTCAACGAAGGGTATTCAGCGATTTTGGAATACCATGCGGTTGCTGGATTTGAATATTGGCCAGCAATGCCAGATCTTTGCTGATGCCGCTGACGCGCAATGGATCGGAAGAGAGAACAGGCGCCAGTCACTTAGCGCCAAGAAAGCTCGTACGGCTCGTAGACTCGACAAATGCATTAGAACGAGCTGTTTGAGGAAGCAGAAGGATTACTATATGGACCACGAATAACTGATTAGCCGATCATTAGTGCAAAAAACCAAAAATTGATATTTTCTCCTATTGAAAACTTAAAGCGCGTTTTATCGAGTTTTTATTTTTTCCATTTTTTCTGAATTCGCGGGCGTGATAGTAAAACAACTAAACGACCTATCGACTCGAACCAAAGTCTGTTCTCTTCAGTATTTAATTCTCTTCTAGATGAACTAACAAAATTGTTTAAAAAGTATTTTTAAATAACTTTTACAGCACGTTAAAGTGATTTTTTTTGTTGAATAAACACTTTTTTTTCAAACCTTAAAAAAAAAGGATTTCATGATTATTTAAACTTTTTCTTAGTTCACCAGAAGAAAAATATATGATAATTGGAAATATTTTTCGTTTTTTTTTGTTTCAGACAAGAATTACGAACTGCATCTGTTCCGCCAATTAGAAACTACAGTAGCAAGGCGCTCAAGGAAACGGCTCATTGCTCCACAGTTTATTGTTGTATCTACTTAAAAAAATATATTTTTACACTTGAAATACATAAGAAAATATACTCCAAAGTTCGCTTGGCTAAGTTGTTTTTTTCCCTTCCAAAAAAATCCTCAAAAAAAGCTATTTTTGGGTCTTCTAAAGCAAGTTCCCTTAACGGGTTTCTCTACCTATATTCTAAAATAAAATAACTTTATGAAAACTGAAATACCTGTACAGAACTTTCTGTTTTTTTTTTTATACATACACCGATATATTAAGTTTAATATTCGTGTATAAACTTTTTAATATACAATATGAACAAGTATGAACTTTTAAACAATAATTTCACATCTGAGAACAAAAAAAGTTGCGTTAAAAATGTTATGTAGAAACGAAAAATGACGATATATTTACGTATGTAACATTTAATTTTTTAGTTCGCTCTGTTGATGAAAGGAAAAGTACCAAAAGGATCCGATATAATGAAAACTGTGTTAGGTATTCTACAATCGACAGCATTTCTCTCGTGGAGTGCGTTTACATACTCGATGTTTATTTGTTCTCTAAGGTAAGCCAGTGTGAAGTGGATTAATAAATATTTCAACATCATTAATGACATTGAAAAATGTTCAATTGGCAGATTTAGGTATTGCTAATATACGTCAAAACTGAATGTCATTTCACTTCTTCCTCTTTTACAGACGAGCCCTGGGAAATTTCAGTGTTCTCACGGTGTCGTTCATTCCGTCATTCTTGTCTAGCCTTTGTGCTATTTTCATTGAAAGGCCTTCCAGACAAACCCTATTGTGCCTCTATGTTACAAATATTGTACGTACCAAGATTTGCCTCTCAAAGGCAACGGAATATATTGTACTTTTTAATAATTATCACCAATGCTTTTTGTTTTTACAGGCATCAGAGACATTATTTAGGATGGGAGTATGGAGAGGATATTATACCGTTGTACCAAGAGGAGAAGTTTATATATATGGTGCAAGTATGGCCATGTTACTCTATTTATATCGTTCCAAGAGTAACAAGAGCGATTCTATATACAGGATAATCAGGTGGGTTTGCGAGTCTCAAAGATATTTATATTTACAAATATAACTTTGTGAGTATAACGTAATTTTGTGATATCAATTACACGTATATGTAGATACGTCGTTGGTGAGTACGAAGAATCGGAATATTTAGAGAAACAAAGATCGCAGCTTGCTGGAAGAAGCGCACAAAGTTCCGAGACATCCGACCATGATCGTCCTGGACCGAGCAGCCGCGTTGACGTAAAACGATCGGTTAAACCAACATTTCACGTACTTTGGAAAGCATTCAAAGTTTACGAACACATCATTAATCGAATTAAAGGATTCAGCAGACATTCCTCCTGCCCACATCCCTTTAGCTGCGCTCACTACATTTTAATAGTTCGTAAATACGATGTTGGCTTTAATTTATGTTTCGAATTCTGTACACGAGACAATTGTGTAATACTTTATTGTCCCAATTTTTATTACAGGCAAGCATGAAACTGTTCAGTATTGGCGTTGGTGTACAATTAGCTTTACAATTGATATTTCAAAGGAAGAAAATAATCAAAAGGCCACAACTTCTCAAATCGATTATATTTAGGAAATGGAATTTCAACTTGGGTATCTTCTCCGGTGGATTCGCCGGCTTGTACGGGGTATATACCAATGATTTCATGACTTATTCATGGTTTCTATGCATATGGATTATTGAAAATCTCCAAGAAATCATTTTCTACTTTTTTTAAATCTACTGATTTCACTTTAATAAATGTCTTTAATTATTTTTTTCAACGACTTCATAAATTATATCATCAATAACATGTCATTTTTTTTTCGTACGGATGTTCCGTTCATGTGAAAAAATTCTCAGATCCAAATATAATAAATTTTAGAAGAAATTTCATTAAAAACTTTTATTCGAATCTGAGGTTTCTTTTGTATAATGTGAATACCGATACGAACGATCAGTCGTATAGGATTGTTCATACCATTTATTTCTCGTGAAAAGTAATTTGAAAAAAAAACGTCTTTTATACAGAAAATGATGGAAGAGTTAAGTGGAAAACGGTCAAGTGCTTAAGCATCGGAAACGTTGCGCTCTCAACGAACATTCTTGACTATTTTTATTTGTAACTTTACGTTTCATACACAATATTTTTGCACTGTCCAATATCGCTACTGCCAAAAGGTAGTGACGTATATTTCTGCCATTGGTACTTAAGGGGTTAATTAATCTGATCTCTTATTTGCGACAATGATTTTTTTTTTGTAACTGGAAAATGAATGCATTTCTATTGGAAAAACAGAATAAAATTAAGTAGTTTCAGTATAAAATAAAAAGACGTAGCAACCATGATGCTCAATTTGCGATGTGATTCTTTTCGTGAGTTTTATATTTTTCGTATCTCGTTACAGTTAACGTCATGCTCTTTGAGAAGAGCACGCAACAAGGACTCGAAGTATCACGCGATTCCTGCGGGAATTATAGCGAGTATCGCATTTACAATGTACCCAAACAAAACGATTGCCTTATACGTCATGTGGAAAGCCTTACAGGTAAAAAAAAAATTAAGCTAACATTCACGGGTATAATTGAACATAATTTATCGTTGATTGTTACAAAAAGATGGCTCTGGTGATCAAATTTGATGTGTGCCTTTTGTATTTAATTTATTTGACACCTCTTAAGGTTGAGGGTTTGCCAAATTCAGTAAAAAAAAAACACAATTCTTTATCGGACAACAAATTGTACAATTTTCATACGACCAAATGTTCGTAACAATGTTATGATCGTATAAAACAAATTCCCAGTTTCAAATATTAAAAAATTGTAGCAATTACATTATATTTTTTCAAATATAAATTAATGATATAATAATAACCAATCAATAATCAATCCCATGGGATACTTGATATAATTTTGTTTTAAACCATTGATAATAATAAAATATGTTTTTGTCGTTCTTTTTCGTGACGTCGCGATCCTCAATCGTCAATCTCACTCGCACTCATGGTTTATACTCAGTCAACGTAACGCGTCGTCCTAAAATTTAATGGTTAAAGTTATCTAATTGTTAGAAATAGCAATAGATTATTTTCATTTATATTCGAGAGTGGCAGACAAAGTTATGTGTCTTGTTTGTAACGATATGTTTTATCAAACAAAATAAAATTGGTAACACACCCTGGTACACCAACCGTACTATACAAATATTGTTATTTCAGTTACTGTGGAACCGTGAGGTCGAGAATGGAAGACTCCCCGAAGTAAAGTGGTTTTCAATTGTCTTGTACTGTCTCAGCACCGCGCTTCTCTTTCACGCGGCTATTATGGAGCCTCAGAATCAAAGACCGTCCTACTGGAAGTTTCTGTACAATCTCTCGGGCGGAAGGTAACGCACGAAGTTTCTTTATATCGTTGTAAAAGAATTTTTTTGGACCATGTCGAAAGCTCATTTCGTATATTTACAGACTGGCCTCGATGAACCGAAATCCACTCGACGGTTTCGGTTACGAATCGAGCAAACATTTGCAGGAAGTTCTCAAAAATACTCGAACTACGGATCAAATTACTTACTCGTTTTAAAAAAAAACTCATCGTTTGCGCGCAAGACGATGAAAAATTTTGTCGAGTTAAAAAAATTACGCTTACTTCGACAACGAGAAAAAGTGTGTTCTCCGTGGCAGCGATAGATCGATAGAACGTAGTAAAAGCTGACGATTCTTCAAAGGGAACGAAAAAGATGAGTTTATTATTATTGTTTTTTTTTTTCTTCAAAATAGAGATGTTGCTTTATTTCGAATTAAGGGGAGGCTTGAGTTACGTGATCTTCGGTCCAAGAATCCGCAACTGCGAGAGACACATAGATGGACACAGAGCTCAAAATTTCTAACACATTTTTCACGTAACCAGATTTTCTTATGAATATCGGATTTTGTGGGAGTTCACTCCGTGCATTGAGCCTCCACTCTTCTGACGTTCGTACGAAAATCTAGCTTCGAGTAAAATGTTTTTAAAGTATTGAGGTGAACTGTCGGTATCGAGCCTCACTTTAATGTCGGGGCTAGTCAGCGGGCAAACAACGAATGAGCTATATACACTACACAGGATATACGTACCCATTACTTATCTTTTGTATCGAGCAAGGTTTATCGTTGCTGCATATTGTATACTAGTATAATCCTTATAGGATATGAGCTAGAAGAAATCTATACAAGTATTTGTATGGTTAGGAGCCGTCACCGACTGTATACGAATTTTATCCGAAGCAATATCGCAGATATTGAGATAAATTTCATAGAGTGCTTCAAGCATTTGTAAAAATTCCATGAAAAAATTTACTTACAAAAAGAAAAATACATGTTTTCTTTCGTAAAGCATTTTTCTTTTGCGAAAAAGGAATTTTTCTAGAATCGAAAAAATGTTTGAGACACAAATATTTACATGAAAATAAAAGGATCATGAATACGGTGCTGCGCTTGTTGGGATAGAAAGTTGAACCAATGGTGCCTGGATTTTGTGATAATGAACAAATTTTCAAATAATTTTATACGTTGATATTATTCTGTATCGATTGTAGTCTTTATAATTATATTGTGAGGATGATCGTGAAGCTGCGTTGTTTATGTTGGCTACTAACAAAACTGTTTCTTTTTTTTTTTTCCACGGATGACTGAGTTGCAATAGTAGCAAAATGAAATTCTCAAACTATGAATAATAAAATTCATTCCTGCTCACTCCCCTCGTTAAATGTTTCTCGGTGAGTACAAGTAGGTTTAACGTGTGTGGTAACCCTTCAGGTTTTCTTTAAATTTTAAGACTTTCGGTTATGGCAATAACTGGGAAAATATTTTCAATCTTATATGTTCTTACTCCTAATCTATCGATATTATAAAAATATCTCATCGACGCCGTTGTGTAAAAGCGTCAATTTAAAGACTTTCGGTTATGGAAATAGCTAGTAAAACAGTCTCGATCTTAAATGTGCTTAGTCCTAATGATATATCTCTATATTATTAAAATATCTCACCGCCGCCGTTATGTAAGAATGTCAAAGAGAACCTAAAGAACACGGAGGGGAGATAATAAGGATCATGCATAATAAGGAGGTCTCATCCTCAGGCCCAGATTATTACAAGTTCCCCTTAAAGCACCCTCCCTGGGCTTAGCAAGGTTCGGCGATAGGATCGAGAGGAAAGTGTCGACGATAGGGGCAAAATAGGTTCAATAATAGATTACGAGGGTACGAACCCGAGCTGTAAGAAACATTAGTAAATTAATATTTTTGCTATTGGTATATTAATATTGCGATTAAAAAAAAAAGTTAAGTGACAACTGCGATACAGTAAAAAATTTCACCAATTATCCCTACGGAAATAAAAATTTAACCAAGTTATAAAAGATTTTGTTGGAAAAAAAAATATTTTAGACGAGGAAAATATATATTTTACAAATAAAATCGTATGTCAAATATTTTTATTATACTTTTTGTCAAAAATATGTGTCATGAGAAACATATTTTGCGTATGAATGGTTTTTATGTAGGTTTATAGATATTTTTTTAACAGTTTTTTATCACTTTTAGACCAAACACTGAAAAAATATATAGAAAGTACTGTTAAGGAGATAGGAGCATTAGATAATATTCAAGATTTTTACTTGGGGAAAACATATTTGTAGTACAGGTTTCATTGTACATTGAAGATAGATTTCTCATAGGTTGACCGTCTAGAAGCGAAAATATATGGTTTTGATCTTGTGTACTTTTAACGTTGGATGATATTCAAAATTTTTGCTTGGGGAAAACGTATGTCAATATGTGTAGTACAGGTTTCATTGTATATTGAAGATACATTTCACATAGGTTGACCGTTTAGAAGCAAAAATATATGGTTTTTTGATGTTGTCTACTTTTAACATGTGGTTATACGGGGAAGCCTTTGACGAGAGTAAATTTACGTAAAATGAACCCCTGTAAATATTTAGAAAGAAAAAAAAATACAATACGACCGTCAAATGATAGAGATATTACATATTAAAGTGATTGAAATCCTAGGAAAACCGTGAATAGCGACTCGCGAGTCAGTAAGTTTGGCAAAGCCACTTCGGTCATGTAACCATAACCTTAAAAATTAGGTGAATAACGCGGATAAAACTCATAATATTACATTATTATTCATCACCCGCTATGTGTACTTGTCGAGCGATGTCGACAGGTACACCCGTAGCATTCTAATCGTCGTCGGGGACATGGGCATGGACATCCAGTGGGTATACCCCTCGCTATGCCCGTTTGGTAGCAGGACAATGCACTTGAAGTTTTTCTTTGCTACATTTCAGTCGCGTGGAATATTAATTTTGGGAAGTGATACAACTTTACAAAATATATAATTGTTTAAAATTATGAGACATATTCATGGTTTTATAATATGATCTTTAAACCATCTATCGATGCAATTTTTCTACTAAAATTATTAGAAATATCACAAGGTACGAAGTTGGTATAATGAAAGAAGCGTTTTGTTTTTATCTAATTACAATATAAAAATTCGAACTTTCAACATATATTTTATGAATCAGAAGCGCTTTAGTTTAACACTCTCGCTGCGGACGACGCACATGCGCGTCCAACTGTGCCCTTGCCATGTGCGAATGACGCTCATGCACGTCCTCTGCTTATTTAGTTTCATTTTCGGTGCGAACGACGCTCATGCGCGTCCAACTGAGCTCCTCTCATGTGCGAATGACGCACATGCGCGTCCTCTGCTTATTTAGTCATATTTGGCCCTATTTAGACAGTCAGTACAGTGCAAGCATTCGTGAAGGGCTGTTCTTTTGTGTTTAGTGTAGTGGTTAGCGACTTTTGACAAACTTTCGTTCTGTGTTTACCCTTATAAAATGGATAATAACCAACCGGGACCTTCAGGCATCAAACGCCGTAGAGCAGTTTCTTTTGCCGACTCTAATAGGTCTACAGACGAAGAAATGGAAAGTTTTTCATCTGAATCCGATAGTGAAGATTACGGTCCAACATCGGAAGAAGAAACCGAGTCCGAGAATGAAGAAAATGAAGAATCTGCAGAAGAAAACGTGCAAGACGATACATGGCAGAATGAGTGTAACGGCATGACAGAAATTCCATTCTTGAACGAAAGTAAATTATTATTGAGACCAGAAAACGAAGAACCATATGATTATTTTCGCCTATTACTCGACGATAATTTACTAAATCAAATTGTCGCCGAAACCAATCAGTATGCGAAAGATTATTTTTTGACTAGAAATGTAACACCAAGAAGTAGGATATTCCACTGGAAGCCTTTATCCAAGGAGGAGCTGTTGGTATTTATTGGTTTGACATTCCACATGGGGACCATCAAATTAAATCGAGTCCAAGATTATTGGAAAAAGCATTGGCTTTATAATTTATCATGCTTTTCGAACTATATGGGCCGAGATCGGTATTTGCTAATAATACGTTGCCTGCATTTTGCCAGAAACCCAGAAATTGGGGAACCTGAACCACAAGACCGTCTTTATAAAATTAGACCACTTCTAACGTATTTCAACGAGAAGATGCACAATTTTTATTGTCCAGATAAAAACCTTTCACTTGACGAGTCTATGGTGTTATGGAAGGGAAGACTCGTTTTTCGTCAGTATATTCAAAACAAAAGGCATAAATATGGCATCAAACTGTATATGCTTACAGAGCCAGATGGTTTGGTATTAAAGTTTATCGTATATACCGGTCGGCACGATATAACGGGAGGCAAAGGCCATGCTCAAAAGGTCGTTTTAGAGCTGTTGGCAGGTAAACTTGGTCAAGGGCATTCGGTTTATATGCACAGTTTTTACAACTCCATTGAACTTGCATATTTATTACTCGAGCAAAGAACTTTTTGTACGGGTACCTTACGTGTGAGTAGAAAGGGACTACCTGCAGAGGTAATTACTTCAAAATTAAAAAAAGAGCAAAGCATTGCTAAATATAAGAGAGGCGTCATGATTGGGAAGTGGAAGGATAAAAGGGATGTCACGTATATATCAACGGAATTCCAAAATTCTATGCAAAATGTTGCAAATAGAAGAGGCCAAGAAAAAGAAAAGCCTTTGCCGATTATGAAATATAATGAGTTTATGAGTGGCAACGATCGCCAAGATCAACTGATGTCCTACTACCCATCTCAACGTAAGACTGTACGGTGGTACAAGAAGCTGGGTGTACATATTTTACACCTTTTGTTTCAAAATTCTTACCTGCTGTATAATAAATATAGTGGCAGGAAATTGTCACTATATGAATATCGGCAAAACATTTTAGAAAGGATACTTCCTGAGAAGAAAGATTTGCGTGGTACGAACAAAAGAACACAACATTTGCCGACAAAAATCGACGCAACGAACGATAGAGGGAAAACACAAAGAAAAAGATGCCGAGTATGTGCCGAACAAAAAAAAAGGAAGGACACCATTTACCATTGTGAAGCATGTAAAGATATGCCGGGCCTATGTTTGGGAGAGTGTTTCAAAAATTATCATAAAAAATAATATATATCGCAAATATATGGTTGTTTTTATTATTTATCAGGTTTAATTTTTTTTATTTTACGGACTGAAAATTTCATTTTTAAAAAATATCTTAATTTCAGCTCCCGGCGAACGCCTACTTATTTTCGTCCGCAGCGAAAGTGTTAAAAGATTTTTTTTTTAATTCTAAACTGTCGATTGACGACTGAATCGCTCCAACCTTCTTAATTTAATTTCCATATTCACTGAACTTTTTTAGATATTTGAAAAATATGAAAAATACCCGAAAATACGAGGTTTACCACGAGCGGTATACAATGTATACATGGTAGATGCACCAATTTTTTATTAACAATTGGTGAATCCACACTATCGTGCGACATATAAAATCAATTGGTAGGTTACCGACAATTTATTAAGCTATTAATGTTATACGCGAATTCTCTTTAAGGAGATGATACAGGTGAATGTGTTTTATTTGCTTTTTAATTTTTTTTACAAATAAATCAAGTGTTTTTTTTTTTCAACAAAAGTCTCAGCAGTATCCTCGTCACCCCCGCCCCTATGTGGAACTTACTTTTGTCGCTTTTTCACTATTTCGATAGCTCTGTCGACCATGATGTCGGATTCACCTGGCTGTAGTTTTCTCTTCAATCGCTTCTTCTTTCTCAATACGTTGTCCCAATTAACGCGACTCTCCATCGTGAGATCTTTGTTGTCGAGGAGTCCAGGCACGATTGGCGATACATTGGATGTCATCGTTGGTTTTGGCTGCACAACGACGATAGGTTCCAGCATCTGTAAGGATTCAATTTGCCAAGGTAGAACGCCGAACGCGCAGGCACCCCAGTCGTAATCACCTGCAAACGATTGTACATTTTATACAATATGTTTAAAAAATCGACGGAAGCAATTGTTCTATAATATATGTTGAAAAATCTATCGTGAATTATGTCCGATGACATAGAAATATTTTTAAGTCGCATATTCGTTTTTATATTTAATATTCAAGAGAGTATGGAGAATTTTATCGCACACCTGATACTAATTCCCATTTTGTGTTGCGAATCGTTCGATCTGCTAACTGCGAAGCGAACGACCTTTGAGACACTCCGTTTTCGTGAAGCTGATCCTGTTGATCTTCCTTATTTTCGTCACAGATCTTTACCAAATCTTCAACGCTATACGGTCGATCCTTGTCGTCGATGGAATTATTTTCCTTGGAAAGTCCGCAGTTTATATATATTCGAGCGAGTTTGAGCAATTCATCTTTATGTTTTGGATTCAACGGCGGATTAACCAAATCGAGAATCGGTTGAATAAATTTAGCCGTAAATTCATTGACGTTCAGAAGAATATCCGTAGCAAAATTGAGATCCTGGAGAAATGCTGGTACGGTCGATGCAATGTTCAGCCACATGACTCTCGATAATTCGGGATGGCTCTTGTTCACTTTGTCGCGAACCTTTTGCTTCGTTGCCATTCGCTTTTCCTTATCAACCATCGTGTGTTCCATCGATTGAGTAACACTCTGAGTAATTCTCAACTTAATCAGAGCTTGGCAAATTGAATTTATCCAAAGCGAAGCGATGAGCCGTTTGTTAGAGTCCTCGTGAGTTGAATTAACGAGCTCGATCAATCGCCATATCAATTCTTCCAGTAACTTTTTCTCGTGTAAAAGGGCAATTAATCTTTGCCAAAAATGCGTCATGCCAACTGGTAAATGATCTTGCTTCCAATCGTCAACCGACTCAGATTTCGGCAAGAATATACCGATAATCTCGGGACTAGCTAAAAAAGCTTCGCTCTCGAATAATATATTCATTACGATATCCTCGATATTGTGTATCGATTTGTTTTTACTGATCAAAGTAGATATCTCAGAGAAGAGAATACTTTGAGCGTCACTAAGAAGACAATTATTATCATTTCTGAAATTTCCAGAGGGACCGGGCATGACTTCCTTCTGAACTGGACTGTCTGGCAAGACTGTACATGAATTCAGCAACATGTCACTGAAAAAGTTCATTGATTACAATTTTTAATTACTATTAAGTTACATACGGGCACTGATCAAATGTGTTCTAAATTTTTATAATAATTTTTACAAGCTTTTATAGACAAAATCAACGTTAGTGACGTCTGACTTTCTGTCGCATATATTTTAAACATACTAAAGGAATAATAACGAAGAATTTTCGATTGTTTTTTTTTTTTTTTTACGCGTAAAGTAGAGAAAAATTGGTTTTCAGAGGTAAAGCATTGCGTTTCTTTAATGAAAAGTAAAACAAAAGATGATTAGTTATAAATTAATTTCTAATGTAGTTGCAATAATTTAATGAAGCCAAATCGCTTGCAAATTCCTAGGTAACAATAGTAATTCACATTGTTCGTTAAACCTCATAGTCTTGACCCAAATGACATTTTGAAAATTGAAATTGCACCAATGGTGTAAAAAATACAGAAGGTAAACGAACTTTTTAAAATAAACATTACCCTAATTACCTATTAGATAATAAATCAGTATTACTTTCTTTCCATACTAGGAATGCACGCTGTAGGATAATCACAAATTACTGTCGATTAAATAATCTTCGTTTGTAAATACGAATTAATAAGATTAACACTCATTTGACAAGTGCATAATGCTGCAACTATTTTCATAGACTTAATTACTTATCTTACCGTAATTCTGCGTCGGGTAGATCGCACACAGATTTATAATTAGCCTTTATGTACAGTCCAACGGCGATCCACAATTCAACGAATACGACAAAAGCTCGAGTCTCGCAGGATTCTTCGGCATCTGCGTTATCGATGGACTTTTCGTAGCGTTCTTCGACGGCTTTTGCTTCTGCGGCCCAATACTCCTCCTGTAATTCGTCAGCTGTAAAGAGAAGTGCTCCAGAAGCGATTGAATTTGATAAAATGACAATATTACATGTAGCCACGTTAGGAGAACGTTCGCTGCCATCCTAAGAGATCCTATCGCCGGAAGCTCGTGCCCGTGGGCTGCATCGTGTCTTAAATTGACGATCCACTCTGGAATCTTTAGCTGTTTTGCTATTTGAAAGAGTGACGATTGCTTGGTTTGCCCTATGTTCGATATTTGATTGAGGAATCTCATTATCGTTGTGGAATACATCAGACAAAGGTCGTTTTCATAGTACATCGGTAATTCAGCTTTATCTATCTTGGGAGTCCATTCTCTGTCCCTCAGGCATACTTGAATTATAGATAGTGTGCATTCTACTCCTACCGGCAACTTTGGAATCCTGGATATAAGAATATTATTATTAAATCTTGATCCGTACACTTCTGGATCTAAAGAGGAAAGATACAGACGTTTGCCATTTATAAGGGATGAAATCTTTGCGTTTGTTTTATTTGTTGTTGTAATATTTTTTAAAAATAGTTTTCAATGTTGAAATGATCTTTGAAGTCACGAGAATACGATAAAATAAAAAGTATCGATTATTAAAATTTTTTATTTGTAAATAATAAGTTGTTTAACCATTTAGGTTAACGACCGAGGCACCGGTGAGTTATACAGATCCTGTCAAATTGGCCGGTTAACGTATTGAAAATCTTCATTGAATACAAAAATAAATTGAAGCTGCGTGAAAGTATCTTTTCTTTCATTGCATTAATAGAAATTTATACGTTTATTAGTCGCAAGTACAACAGTTATATAAAAAGAAAAAAGACTACATTTTTTTGGTATAAAACAATCGTTCGATATACAATATCCAGGTTAAATTTTTCTTCTCTGTATTGTTATTTTATAAATCTCGCTATTACCTTGCTTTCCATACAAGAAGTGTTTCGTAAGCTTTCGTCTGTTGCAAAGTATCGTTGGAATATATCTGGCTGTATACTTGATGCCATTCCACTCTGAAAGAACAAAGCAATTAAATGTGCAAAAATTGACTGCATAAATGGGAGCATTGGCAAATATATCAACAATTTCATAGACAAATATTTTTATTTCGTATTGTATACGAGAAAGGTTATGATTACGAGGAGAATAGATGAAACGGAATCGAATTTCATATCTAAAAATTCTAATTTGTTTAATGAAAATAATTTTTTTTCAAGTCAAAGCACATGCAAATATAACAATTAAGATCGTACTTACAGCGAAAACCATGGTACGTGTTTGAGAGCTTCACATTTCGCGGAAAGCGCCATGCTGGTGGACCATGTGCTGTCTCGCTGTCTGTTTTCCTGTTTTGCTTATTTAGACAATTAGTTTTTTAAATGACGACAGTGGTTATTCATTGCTGCGGTTAATACGTTGTACTAAACACTGTACATAAAGTGTTCTTGCGAAGAAAAGCTGAGGAAGAGGTTAATGCTAAAGCAGGCTAAAGGTGCAAACGACGCGTAGAAATGGCTAAGAAGATAAAGGCTGTTCTGATAGATCTAAGCGGTACGCTTCATATCGACAACGAAGTGATTCCCGGCGCTGTGGAAGCATTAAATAGGTATCACACATATTAAAACGTACTGAAACATGTATGGGTGCAAGAGAGATGGAATTAATCACCTTAACGCGATGTGTTACACATTTCTCACGTTCTCTCTCGCTCCATCGCGATGTCCGATAGCGTTAACTTACTCACACTCATGGCGTCTCGATCGGTATAGCACATGGTCTTATGTGAGACGCACATTACTTTAAGGCGAGGCGAAACCTTCATACTTACACAGATGTGCTGCTTCTCTATCACTCCGCCGTGAACGCTATGCTAGCCTATCTCTTTCGCATTCGTAGGTGAAGTACAGAGGTTTCGCCTCGCCTTAAGAAGATGCTGAAGTACATTTTTTTTTTTACCGATTTCGGTCGGTAAAAATACTGTAATATGAATGTAAACGTTTCGCCGTTCGCTCGAATTTTGGTTGAAAACATGCAAAAAATTATAATAATCGTATATTACTGAGCGTTTAAAAATCCAATATGGCTGCTCGAAATGTCAACAACATCAGTTTTGTAGGATATAAACCTTTCTGGAACTCACATACGTTAAACCGGAGCGGTCGTCGATTCTTTGAAGTTTTCTAAACATTTTAATATCGTCAAAAAGTCGATCACACAAAAGACATTAACGTAGAACGTATATCGCGTTCGCATAGTCTGGCTGCTTACGGTAACGAGATTAGAGACAGACAATACGTGAACGCGGTATATACACTCTACATTAATTTCTTTTGTGTGATCGACTTTTTGACAATATTTAAATGTTTGGAAAAGATTTATATATCCTACAAAATTGATGTTGTTGACATTTCGAGCGGCCATATTGAATTTTTGGAGGGTCAGTAATATAGGATTAATATAATTTTTTAAATCGTTTTCAACCAAAATTCGACAGGACGTCGAAGTGTTTTTGTTCACATTAGAGTTCTGTACAGTTTTAAGAATATCCGAAGTATATTGACGATGCACAGAGTATACTATGAGATACTATGAAATAGCCTATTCTTACCGACCAATATCGGTAAAAAAATCTACTCCAGCATCCCCTTAAGACGATGTGCCTCGGCCGGTACCGAAAAATGTAATTCAAAGAAAACAATTAGCAAATCATTTGTGTTTACCCAAATGATTGTACCGTTTGTACGTGATTCGTAACTCAGTTGATAAGTAGCTGAAACGTTTATCTTCCATTGAAAAAATGTAATAAATATAAACATTTTTATCAGGCTTCGAAAGACAAAAGCAATAGTAAAATTCGTCACGAACACGACGAAAGAATCAAAAAATTATCTACACAACCGATTAATCCATCTCGGTTTCGACATAAAGAAAGAAGAGATATTCAGTTCTCTCGCGGCAGCGAGAGAATTGATCATCAACCGTAAGTTGAATCCTCTTCTTCTTATCGATGCTGCAGCTATGGAAGATTTCGAGGACTTGAAAAGTGTAGATAAGGAATTTAATGCAGTGGTTGTGGGGTTGGCTCCGGATAAATTTCATTATAATCAATTGAATGAAGCTTTCAGGTGAAAATTTCTTTTCTTCTCTATTCGCTTTCAAAATGTTAAGCGATGCGGTATCAGTTTTGTTTTTTTTTACTCACAGATTGCTGATGAAAGGTGCGTCCCTTATCGCCATTCACGAAGGTCGATATTACAAGCGCCCAGATGGTTTGGCTCTTGGACCTGGAGCTTTTATTAAAGGTCTCGAATATGCAGCGAACGTAAGAGCCGAGGTGGTTGGAAAACCCACTAAACAATTCTTCATTACCGCTTTAAACGGTATGGAGCCTAAAGAAGCGGTCATGATCGGCGATGTAAGTTCGTCCGATAATTTAATAAATTATAAAGCAAAGGAAACTTGAGAACGTTCGATGGACTTTTTTTCAGGACGTAAGAGACGACGTTGATGGCGCCCAAGCAGCCGGACTGAGGGGAATTTTAGTGCAAACTGGAAAATTTCGAGCGGGTGATGAAAGTACGATAACACCACCTCCGTCAAAGGTCTGCCCATCGTTTGTCGAGGCTATCGATGCTATAATCGGTGAAATCGATTGATGAATCATTATAATTGAAGTGAAGTTTATAATATCTCGTTACGTATTAAATTATATGTTTTATTTTAATAGTAATTAATGATTCAAGTGTCATTACTTTACACATTGCTAGGTCAGTCGTGACAGTAGTGGCATCATCATTTATCATCTTCATTATTACTATGTGTTATTATTAAATAAGAAAACTGGTAAAAAGGTTGTTTTTAATAACTAAATAATGGCTCTTGTTATGCATCTTATTTCAAGGGAGCCATAACGTGTTGGACTCTCATGTTTAACGGAAAGCAGCTTCGATGTTACTCAAACAATTTTTATGAAACTCAAGCTCTGATTCTTGTGTGTCCTATAATGTGATGTAACGTACATTCAGAAACTGCAATCGGTAACGGAAACTGTCATTTAATTTCCTCAGAGACGATTCATCTTTGAGAGAAAAAAAACAAATTCGATTTCACTTGGTCTATCTACTCTGCAGTGGAACCGAATTTGTTTTTTTCTGAAACGACAATCGTCTCTGAGTAGATTACATTACAGTTTTTTATACTAACTGGGCGCGGGTGGACGCGAGGGAGAGAATGTATGTCACATCACCTTAAGACAATGTACTACACCCCCCCCCCCCCCGTCGGTAACAAAAACTGTAATGGAAATTTCTCTGTCACGATTGTTCTTTTAAATATAAGAGAGCAGTGAATTGTGTCTTATTCTAGTTTACCGTTCTCATTCTTTATCCAAATGATCATTCGTGGCGGAAAAATTCTGCTATCTCTCTCTCATGTCTTGCGATCTTGAGAGAATGACGGCATGTATCACATCATCTTAAAATGACCCTCAGAATCAGTTTGTTTCGTCCATGAAAAGTATACGTAAAGTAAAAAATGACATGAAACGAACTCAGTCGGTAACAAAATTGTGGTGATCCATTTGTTTTCAACGGTTTTCGAATTTTTAAGGGCAAAGCAAGTTATTATCGTCTACTTTTATAAATTGCACAGACGCTAATAATTCAAGTTTTCCCTGAATATTTTATCACTTGAAAAAAATTGAGTAGTTTCTGCTATCGACTGAGCACGGAGAACGCACATGCCCTTCAGATGATGTAATATACCGACTAAGCTTTACGGAGTGCGATTGAGATAACACCATTGGCTATCACGAAGGAGTGAGAGAGACCAACAGAAATATGCGAGATACGTTCGATGCCGCAGTTCACTTCAAAACTTGAAACACATTTTTCTCAAACCCAGATTTTTTCAGACACGTCAAAATAGTTGTTACCACTGCGTGAATGTGACAAGAAGTGAACCCCACAAATCGAAAATTTATCAGAATATCTGTGTCCCTAAAAACGTGTTAGAATTTTTTAGTTCTTTCTCTCACGTTTTTGGATTCTCAGACCATAGAACCACGTGAGCTTTTCCTTAAGGTGATGTGCTACCCCTCGATCGGCAACGAAAACTGTAATATAAATTTCTCTGTCACGATTGATATTTCAAATGAAAGAGAACAGTGAATTGCGTCTTACACTTCTACAGTTCACCGTTCTCATTTTTTATTTGAATAATCATTCGTGGAGGAAAAATTCTGCTATCTCTCTCCAATGCATGACGATCTGAGAGAAAGCTACGGCACGTAGCACGTCACCTTAAGAGTTGAAATCTCCTCAGTCGGTAACAAAAAACTGCACACATTAGCATTTAGATACCAGACATTTTGGAATAAAAAAAAAGAGTGTCATCACACGAGTTTAATTCTGTGTGTGATGACACTTTGCTATTTCCCGAAATATCGATAATCTCTGAATGGCGTTTTACGGAAAATTGGCAACTGACTCTCTCGAACTCATGTCACGTGATACATGTTTCGATTTCCTTTAAGGATATACATACGTATTGGACCCTCAAAATTGCTTCTGCAAAATATATCCAAAAGTTTCACAGTAAGCTCTGCAAAGGTGGATTGAACAAAAAATGTTGTAGATTTAGCGTAACTCGATAACTGTAAACTATAAATACAGACTTCAACTTTATTTCATTGTTATCATAAAAAATATCTGCAAGAGCCAGCGAAAATGTGATAAAGATTGTTTGAAAAGTATCGAAGCTGTAACGCTTGATAAATTAAACTTTAGAATCGAACGTTCAACAATTATATGCAAACTTAATAAAATTAATCAATCTAATAAATTTTAAATAAAAATGGTATAAGTGTTGAGCTTTTGTTGGATTTCTATTGTTTTTTTTTTTTTTCTTCGATAGTCACGTATAGAGCGATGTCTCGTTCTGATTTTTCAAAATATTATCATTTACTTTTTTTACCGGCCTTCGTAGAACACAATTACTTATTATTGCGGAAACCACGTGAAACATAATTCTTATCAATGCAATCGTTCAGATCGGTTGTCGCGAGGTTTGACTAGATTGGTCTGCTCTTTATTATCATCATCATCATCAGTATTATCACCGATTACTTTTTTTTTCGTCGTTTTTTACCGAACATTATTAGATACAAAAGAAATAAAGAAAAAAATTATTGTCCCTCGAAAAGATAATACAGGGCGAAGCAATTCGCGATAAAATTTTCTTCTGGAAAGAAAAACTAAATTCTGGATACTGTTATTAATATATACAATTTGGCACCTTTCTAATGATCTTCCGTAAATTGATTAAACGAGCTATTATCTAACTACCGGGATGGTAACACATGTTTTGTTGTTTTTTTTTTTTTTCAGACGAAAAAAATATTTTTCGATGCATAGTGGTGACATTTCATTAAAGTTTATAGATCATTCCTTCTATTGATGATTTTGGAACTTATTTTTTGAGGTTCTTTCCCTTTTTAGTATGTGCATTTTGATTTTTATCTTGTTGCTATCGATGATAGCCGAGCGAACGTCTATATCGAATAAGTGAATAATAAAAGAATTTCGTGCGTTAGGTTGTCGCGACCTAATCTTGAGTATGAAACACTGTGACACGGTGTAATACATCTAAGTAAAAATAATTCAAACTTAACTAGCAATAAATATGATTACTTTTGGTTGTTATTCTCATATAGTGTCTCTTCACGTGTCTCGTATCCGTTCACATCGAGCTCGCATTTTTTTTATGCCGTGAAGGATTCGTTCGATCATTGAGTCACAAAACATTGAAGAAACAGAGAGATAATCATTTGTGACGAAAAAGTTTTCCAAATGCCACAATATGTCCGAGACAAGGTTTTACGATTTTTCTTTCTTTTTTTTTTTTTTTCGCTGTTAAATATTATTCGGAGTGTAATGAATCTAATGACTCGCAACTATTGCTTCTCGCAATTTTATAAACTCTCTTAGGCCAAGAGTGTCAAATGTCTATGTACAATACCGTTAATGAAACGAGAGATATTGAAATCGGAAGTGTCAAACTTCTTTAGATCTCTCGAGGGATTCAATGTCTGATAATCGTATGAACGCGCGTTGTCGATTCTTTGTGAACAATTGGAAGACAAAGCGGAATGTACACGACGACGGTGATGCATAATCACTTGACAATCGATTGTAATGAAACTTGCAGAAAATTTAACAAATTCTCGGTGGTTTCGTAGCCTCTTGTCTTCCTAAATGAATTTCGTGGCACATCGAAAGAAACATGTTGAAATAATCTTTCTCCTCGCGAGCAACTCGTGTCTTTTCGAATGTCTTCTTTTCTGTGTTAACGGATACTACATCGAATGATAAACCTCACGATTTCAAACATCGATAATCCAAGCCACGGTGACGCTGTCTCTGTCACGATCGCCTCGCGAAATATTCCATGAAAAATAAGTGAATATTTCAGTACACTCGACGCCGGTCATTAGAATTCACACGATAAAACGAGCTCGTCATTTCTGCGCACCGATCAAGCGCGACTACAACTTGTCGCGACCACCTTTGTCTTCGTCCCCTTATTTTTGGCAACTTTTCAGCGCACCGGATCTCAATCCAAGCCTCCCACACTTCACATCGGTTAGCGGTAGTTTCGTGTGCGAGGGTGGATCGCTACTTGGCTACGCCACAGAACCAGGCCCACTTCAACGAGCCATGATTTGTTAGTCGGGATCCCAACTATTTGACGGGCCGGTAGTGAAGTGTCAGATCCGCCGAATTTTTCCAAATGAAGTGTCTTACCTGCATTTCGAGAAATAAGAATTTAGAATAAAAACAATTTAATTACAATGTTTAAAAAATTCAGAAGAATATAGAAAAACAACAAAGTTTTATGCACAATTGGGATAACAAAACTCATGAACAGAAATTTTTCTACCGACGGTTCACCTCGAACCCACATCTTTGTAGGGACGTCAGAAGAGTGGGGCTTACTTCGTGAATGTGGCACGAGGTGAGCCCCACTATTGAAAATGTTTAGAAGAATTAATATAGAAAAATAAAAAAGTTTTATGCATAACTTAGGATATTAAAATGAATAATAGAAATGTTTCTACCGACAGTTCACCTAGAAACTTTCAACACATTGTTCTCGAACCCACATTTTTGTAGGGACGTCAGAAGAGTGGAGCGAACTACATGAATGTTATTCGAGTAAAATAAGTTAGAAATTTTTAGCTCTCTCTCTCTCTCTCCCACACACACACACGCACCACGCACCATAAAAGGCGTCCGCCTCTCTCAGATCGCCATACATAGGAGACAGATAGTAGAATTTCTCCATCGTTAATTTCTCTGTCACGTTACATTTTTCGAATAATAAAAGAATACGGTGAACTGTAGAATTGTGAGATACAGTTAAACATTCTCCTTCTTTTATCCGAAAGATTTATCGCGGCGGAAAAGTTTCGTTACAGATTTGATACCAAACGAAGGACATCGCATTGTCTTGAGCTCAATAGCACGCCATTCATAAATTTCAGTGGCTCGACTTGTTCGTTCGATTTTTGATTAAGTATTTTTCTTGTAGTTTTTAATCAATTTGAATTAACCTAATATGTCAACGTAAAAAAAAAATAATTTTAAACAAAGTTTTCTCCAAGAAAGTTAATTGTTGTCCGCGAAAAGATTCTGGCAGACTTGAAGCTTACCGTTCTTAAATCCATTGAGGGATCTAAGAGTTGATCGTTGCAAAGCAATTCCACCTTTTCTTCGGCCAGCGAAGAATTGTCGGCATTCGAATCCGTGTTGGTGCGATCACCGGCTGGAGAACCTCCCGAAACGGTGTTGCCACCACCACCACCACCACCAGCGACCGAACCAGAGTCGCTACCCGCTCCCAATACTTTATCGTACACGTGTTCCGCTACTTTCCGCATTTGAATGAAATCATTTGCTATCAAACGATCCCTGAAATTAATTTTTCAACTGAATATCACATCTGTATCTTATCGCAAATATTCTCATTCAAATTCAATTGGTACGATTATCTTACTTCTTCAAACTCTTGGAACCCGAACTTGAATGCGGCAAAAGGTAGAATGGCATTCTGTTGAATTTAGGCAAATTCTTGTGAACTACTATATCTACCACCCACGACGGTACCGTTTCCTTCAAAAGTACACCTTCGGTTTCTCCAGCGGCATCACGAACCAGTAATCTGTACAAAGTTCTGCCGCCAACTTCGCTGAAAAATCAAATTTTCTCGTTTAATCATTTACTCGGCACATTGATGACGATTACGATAGTTTACACTTTATTTTGCTTCTCATGGAGGAAGCTTTGTTTTAATGAAAACATTTTTTTAAAGATTTGCGCGTCTACGTATTCAGAATGTTTAAAAATATCCAAATATCACATATAGACATACGTCCGGACGTGCGTGCGTGTGTGTGTCAGACCTGAACATTGTAAACCTCTATAACTTGAAGATGTCTTGAGTTATCAAGTTAAAATGAATCACACAGAAGGGTCAATCGTCATTGTTTATTCCAACTCTCGTTGCAATGCTTGCACTCTTTAAATTCTATGCGTTTTGAATATTGTGCAAAATGTTTGTTAACACGCTCTTAGAATTTCTTGCTCTTACAATAGCCACCCGACTAAATAGTTCTAAACAAACAGCTTAATATCAACCAATAATCGGTCATGAATTAGACAAAAACCGTCAAAACCGTTTACATTTTATGGGTTTTTTAACTCTACGAAAAATTGCTACACAGATCCTGATCCTGATCTATCAACATTTTAAGTACATAAGCTGGTCAAAGCAGTATTTCAAGAATTCTACGAAATAGAACCTTCCATATAGCATCCTCATAATTTTCCACCTTTTGCAAAGCTTCCTTCATCAGGAAGTCAAAATCGATCCACACCATAGAGGTGACATTGATGAAAATGGCAACTAATGAGGAAACAATGTGCAATCTTCTACTTTGCAGGGTTCAATAAAAAAAAAACTCATGTAACAATACTCGATAATATGGAATTACCTGAAAATGACTGGAGTATGGCCGGGCACTGAGAAATACAGATTACCGCTTCGCGGTGGACCACTTCCGTCGTCTCCATTTCCGTCGTTCTCATCGTCCACGGGCAACGGTCTTGACCAATGTTCCAGCAACGCTTGTAGCAGGAGGTTTCCATAATTGACTGCAAGACGATCGAGCATTGACGTTAAAAAAAAAAGGTTGCGAAGAACGTTATCGGTATACGGTCGATCAAACGCAATACCTTTCTGATCAACCGAGTCATTGTCCGCCAAGCCGGTATCCTTTGCGGATACCCAAGCCGAGAAACAATCATTCTCATCTTGACCCAAATGAATTGTCAGCATCTGAAAAAAAAAAACGTAGCGTTATTTCCGAGTCGCCGTTAAAATATCTTTACAAAAGTGGTGAGAATGTCAGAGCGAATTCAACGAACCCCAGTCTTGAGATCAACGTTAAACCAATTCGGGACGAAAACCATTTTACTTCTTTTCTTGATTTCCTGATCAAAATCAACACGTCCGAGATCCTCGACTTTGCAGGATTTTAGAACATCGTACAGTGCAACGTTCTCTTCGGTATCCTTCGTCAGCACGTGCCGCCTGTCGTTCAGTATATGGTAGAGTCTGATTGCCGATCCTCCTTGTATTTTCTGTGCGGGTTCTGTGTTTCGAGGCACCAGACCACCGTCTCCGCTACCCGCACTCTCTACGCAGTAATCACCTCCGCATTGCCAGTCTTTCTGACTAATACTCTATAAAAGTTGTATTTGCATCATTAAGACGTGTAGTGATCGTAACGATTTCCGGATAGTAGAATAGAGAAGTATAGCAGCAAACCTTTCTGAAATTATTATTTGTGTCTGCCTTTGCCGAATAATTTTCGATACCGTGAAAGTACAATGTCCAATAAGAAAGGAGTGCACACGTGGACGACATAGCGGCGGCATGATCTTCCGAGGACACTGCGTGCCACGACTGTGCCTGCAGGGTTTCAGCACTTCGTACAGTGTGCTGCAACCGTGCGGACGGAGTGTTGGCACGCCGTGCTGTTGGAACCGAGTGACAGCACGAAAGCAATCATGTGCGAACGTACCTGACTCTACTGTATCGTTATGCCGGGCCTGTTCCATGCCGTCACCATGAGTCGAAAGCCACCACATTTCTAACTGGGTAACTTTTTCAACTGTGAAACTATATGCGGCAATTGATATTTAGGAATAGAGGCACAATAAAAAACAGTTGCTACACATGTTCATTAACTAATTCATATAAGAAATACTTGCTGCGCATTATATTGGCAAGATTATAAAAATTATATTGAGAAGGAACATACACGTGTTATTTTAACTGATGTTTTTAAAGACCTATAACATCGATTTTATTGAAGGATTTTAAAGAATGTAATTTATGCTGCTTATTGTGGGTACGATAAGAATGCGATAAAGTTTAAATCTATTTTCGTAACCAAATGACGTTACATTTACGTAACCTCTGTACATTTTGCTTTCGTTTACTATGATAGAATTGCCCTTAGATTGGTTGAAAAAATTAGACTGTACTTTATGTTCCAATTAACAGAAAATTTGGGTCTGAGAAAAATGTTAGAATTTTGGTTTTGTTTGTCTCGCCCTTACGAATTCCCGGACCATTAATCTCGTACATTTGAGCCTTCCCTTAAAGGAAGGCGAAACCTGTACTACGTGAATGACTGCGAGAAAAAGAGCACACCAGGTGTCAAGTGATATATCATGTGGTATGTCTTTCGCATTCCTTTAAGGTGAGCTTCGATACCGTCAGTTCACCTCAAAACTTTTAACGCATCTTTCTCGAACCTAGATGTTTGTAGAGACATCAGAAGAGTGGAGCTAACTGTGTGAATGTGGAACGGAGCGAATCTCATTAATCCACCATTAGAAAATCTGATTCGAGAAAAATGTTTTCGACATTTTTAGCTCTGTCTATCTGTCTCCCACTTGTGGTTTCTCAAATCATAACTCACGTGTCTTGAGTCTCTTCTTAAACATACCCGTAAAGATAATGTGCTATACCGATTGAGTCGCTATTAGTGCGAGATAGCGCCATTGGCGATCACAGTGTACCGAGAGAGAGACAGACATTTGTATGACATCACGTTAAAATGAAGGGTCTGAAACGTATAATTCTGAAGGAAGGAAGCACAATGATCGCCGACGTACCCAATTATTAATTGTAGACTCGCTGGTTGCCACCCAAATACTAGACTGATCAGGGGCCATCGTCATCTTCAAGATTGGCGCAGATTCCTCACAGATAACGGTGTAACGATCAGGATTTCTCAATTCAGTCATTATTACTCTCTTATCCCTTCCTCCCGATATAACGTGGCTGAATGTGTCCGTCGCCTAAATACAAAAATATTATCGTCATTATATGATAATTAATTTTTTAAAAATGTCAATTTCTTAAGACTCGCATTATATTACCAATAGGGCCCAAACTCCTTCCGTATGTATCCGAAAAGTTTGAATGCACAATTGTTGCGACAGAGACCAGAGCTTTATCGTACCGTCGGAACTAGCTGACAAACATTGACTACCGTCTCTGTTGAGCACAAGAGCTTTTATATTATCCGCGTGACCGCGAAGCTTCATCAATTTGTTGCACGTTCTAGGATCCCATACGCGCAACGCTTTTTCTGTACTTCCGCTCACGATTATTGTACCCGGTGGATTCATAGCTAAACTGTAAATCGAAGCTCTGTTTCCGGTAAGAGACGATGCTACGAACGGTAAACCGACCAACATTAGTAATTAAATATCGAGAGTAAGCGACTGACCGAACATTAACGTCAATATATTGTACTCACTCGTTACTGTGTTGTTACTGGCCGTCAATGCTGTAAGTGTGTTGATATCCCATAGAAAAATTGCCTTGTCCAGACCTGCGCTAGCCACTTGCTCTCTGTCCTTTCCATAAGCCAATGCCTTTACGTAATCTTGATGCGTTCTCAAAGTGGACATGCAAAATCCCTTGTGAGCATTCCACACCTTTACCGTCGTATCGGAACTTGCAGATATAACTGAAATATTATTAATTCCATTGATTCATTTATTCACAGGATTAATTATAATAAAATATCAAATGTTGTTGGTACAGATTTACAGATTTATACCAAAATATATAAAGTTACATTGATGCTAATTTTATTCTAAGTAGATTGCTCACATTTTTGTACTCCGCTTAACATATTACATGAAAATAATCACTTGGATCCCAGAGGTTTAACTCAGTTCGAGCAGTTAAGTTTAAGTGACGCTAAAATATTTTTTGTGTAACATTAAAAATTATATATTCATTTAAAATTGTAATAATTATTTACTCTATTATATCATTTCTAATATTTTAACGAAAAGGTAACAAAAATTATATTTCATTCACATTTTTCTTCATCGCATAATCAACAATGACTGCCCAATCTGCTTTGAAACTTCATTGTCCATTATATACATACATGGCGGTACATGATTAAAATCAGACGTTTATTTCTTTTTCTACAATTATTTTCTTTCTATGAATAGAAATACAAAAATGGTTTTGGCGGTGATTCCACAATACATTAATCCTTGTGTGGTATTAAAAAAAATTCTTTTTCTATATAATTGAATGACAAATATAAATGTGTAACAGATTTGATTTTTCTTTAACCATTGCACAGTTAATAAATTCACAAAGATATTTTACCCAAAATAGGTTCTTTATAGATTGTTATATATTAAAAAATTCTAACAAAAGTCTTGGAAGTCTTTGATATTACTTTTTCTTTCTCTTTTAATGTATTATTACTAGCGCATCGTTAACAACAAACACACAAGGCTTTTGTAATAATAGAGTACAATGCAAAAATGATACTTTCCTTTATCTAATGATTGAATTTTTCATATATTTCTGCAATATTATCTAAAACTTATAAATAATTATGTAGTTCTACGCTGTTTGGTATACATACCGTTCTTTCCGCCACAGCACAACACAATATCGTTCACCCAATCGGTGTGATGTTCCATCGATTGGATATAAGGTTCCTTCATGTTTTTGCAATTCCATATCCTTATTATGCTATCTCTGCCAGCGGAGTAAAGCCTATGGAGAGCAGGATCGTACTGCAAGGAATTAACTCCGGCTCTGTGCCGTCTTTCCACTTCGTCTCTTATCACCATCGACACCTATAGAATAACAAAAAAATTATTTATCGTCAAAGGAAGAATTCCGAATGGTGCACCAGTCCGGATTATCGCCGGTTTCGGTACAAGCAAATATGGAATTAAACTCTGATTACGAATTTAAAGTCCGATTAAAAGCTCGACTAGAATTAAATGCCGGTCACGAGTATGCGAAAGGGACAAACTCGGGAAATGTTTTCACGACCTTCCGGAAGCAACGGCTCTCGGAACTCGACGGAAATGAGCCATAACGAGAGAAAATATGAAATATCGGTGCATAACAGAGACGACCATTCGTGTCTAAAAGATTCATTTTTATCGAATGAGTCTCGAGGCGACGTACCTGCACTTTCTTGCGAGCATTTTGCCCACCTGCCTTGTGAGCTGCCATTATTGCCGTGATCTGTTTTATAGGTTTGGTTGCTGTGTATTTGGTGTGTGTGTGTGTGTGTTTTTTTTTTCCTTTTCACGAAATACAATACGCGCGAGGACTAGGCGACGCGCGTTTTACGTTGCGACGCGTGTGAGCTACGTCCGAGTAGCCTCATCGCCGTTCAATCAAACCGATCACTTTTTCTCTTTAAGATTTTTTTACACGAACTCGCCTGCCGGGAAGGGGGGACACTCCACGTTTATACCGACGAGAGAAACTTCGGAACTCCCACAAAAGACCAAAGGATGAGGTCGGAACGTGTGTGTACCGTGTATATCACATACTAGCAAGTGCTAGCAAAAGCGCGACGACGCACCACGATAACAGGCTAACAGAGGTGACTGGGTTGGTGCAATGCAAGGAGCCAAGGAGGCTGCTCTGTTGCACTGACGACCGGATGGCGGCTTGTTGGCCACTCTTTCGGACGGCAGGAGGCGAGCAGGCGGCAGCGAGTAATTACACGCTCGGACTATGCCATAATAAAAAGTACTTTCGATAACAAGGTTTTCTAGTGATCAACGCGGTATCCCAGAAACAATTACGTCGGAAGTGTATTCAAGTGTTTTTATTTTTCATAACGAAATTGTATATTTGTTGTGATAAAATGATTTTTTTATTTCCGATTTACCGCAAGGCATAAAAAATGACAGTGCGTTTTATTGTGACCTTGTGACGACATCTGATTGGTATTTTTTATGATAAAAATCATTAATTAAGGTGGTTTATGGCAATTGAAGAATCGCCTGAAAATTATAAAAATTAAATTCTACTGAAATTGTAGAAATTAAATCTTGCAACTTGCAAGTACCACTGGACAAGCACAAATTAAATGAAACGTTTTTACGTGTGAATTCTTTTTTTTTTGTAGCCCCGGCCATTGATGCAAATATAATTTTTTTCCATTTTTAACTTGTCGTAGAGTTCAGGTCGAGCGAACGGACCAAAACAGATTTGCAAGGTCTTATTCTCCTTGTAAGAAGACTCTGCCCGGTCCGAGTATAAAAATGTTCGTTCGAAGCTCTTTTGCAGAAGATACACTCACTTTTATGGTCAATTGTTTAATATGCGCTAATTTTTTTTAGTTAATTTCCTTTGTAACATCCGTGTAAGAGCTTTAAATGAAAATTCCTATACCGAAAGCCGAGTCTTTCTACCGGGAGGATGAGAGCCTGCAAAACCAATTTGATCCTTTAGCGCAAACCTTACAACTTTATTTTCATGATGTTTAGGTAACTGCTCCTATAATTAACGAAGATGATTGATCTTGTCTTCTCAAAAGGACAAGTCTTTGTGTGGAATGCCGAAGGTACAATAAATAGCTGCTTTGCATTTGTTTTTTTTTTTTTAAATTATAAATGTAACGTTGATATATATATGTGTTTCAATTGTTAAGATTGGCTGACGCTTAGAAGAAATCACAGAATAGTCGGAGAATTAATTGGTTGTTTGCCAAAGAAATCTAGACAAGATATTCTTCATGGCCTGCCCTTGATGCTTCAGCCCGAAGAAACTACTTTGCTTCTGGAGAAAAATCTTGCTAGACTCGTTTCCTACAGTTGTTTACAACAGAAACCCGACGGTAGTTTGAAGAAGGCAATGGAGGATCACAGAGAAAAATTGTTTCAAGAGCAAGAGCAATGTTTGAGACAAGAGCGCCAAAACCAGGTTTAATATTGTTGCTTATATTTCGGTATATTGTAAAGATAATCTAGCGTACAGGGAATTCCTCGATAAAAAAATCATTTGGAATACCATGATGACAAATTAATAGTTATTTTTTCTAAAAAGTTAATACTTTATGACATTTTAATAGAACTTAGAGGAAGACAAAAATGATTGTTTAATTATTTTATTTACATTGGAAAGTATTTATCGATTGGGTTGCGTTAAAATATCATTTTGAATGGTTTTTATCGAGTGATGCTGTAGCTATTTGCACGGATGAGATAAGAGTTTTAGTTTATTATCAGGTGTGCATGATGATGGACAAAATAGTAGAGGGCAAGAAAAGAAAGATACTGGGTATAGGGACTGCAAAGAAAAAGCTGAAAAAGCCTCTGGATAAAGAAACACAAGAGGCACTGAACAATATAGAGATAAACAAAGAAGCTTTGATGTCCGAGGAAATGGCAAAACTGCCTAAATTGGAAAAATCTGAAGCATTGGTGCAAATTCATACAGGTATGTTCGAACGAAGCTATAAAAACGATGACAAAGAAAAGCTACAGATAGAATTTTCCCCTTGTTTACTCATTCTTCTCACAAAAATTTCATCCAAGAAAGAATACGTTAATGAAATCTTTGGATTTCTCATTGAGGACATTTTGTAAACTATCGATGGAGGAATTATTGTGTAAATTTACAATTTAAAAAAAATGATATCTCAGTATAATTTCCACTGAAATTATAACGAAAATAGTAACAGCGCTGCTTTACTTGCGTGCTAGATGTTTGTATAAAAATATATAAAAGGTTTTCGTTTGTAGGCTGAAGATTTATAAATGTTAAAATGATAATAAATATTTAAATGTCATATGAACCGAAGCCCTTTATCGAGTGTTTTACCAAATTTAAGGTCATGTGAAATACCACAGTTGCGACAATTGCACTCGGAGATGATTAACGTTATGAAAAAAAAGGCAATTTTTGCTTAGTTTGTCACTCAAT